>ONZH01027284.1:0-70625 GCA_900303285.1 Rhinella marina
TTTTTTTGGGAACGTGACGTGCAGGAACTATCGTAGACTACTGCACCCGTTAACGGTGGCTATTTAGTCTGCGACCAGAAAATGTCACACAGAGATTTTTGATCAAGGGTAATGTATTGGTAGCAATGACTTGTTGTATTCTGTGACGTACAGAAAGTGTTCACCTGGACAGTATATACGGATGGAGCGAATGTGCTGAACTGTGACACACAGAAAGGTTACACGCAGCTGAGTAAAATGGATTTGTATCACTGAGCTAAAAACAACTGAAAAAATATATATTTTTTTTTTTTTATATTTTGTTTTTTTGGGGAACGTACGTGCAGAACTATGGTAGATGACTGACACCCTGTTAACGGTGGCTATTTAGTCTGCCGACCCAGACAAATGTCGCACAGAGAGTTTTCTGGATCAAGCGGTAGATGATATTGGTAGCAAATGACTTGGTTGTATTGTGTGACGTACAGAAAGTGTCACCTGGACAGTATATACGGATGGAGCGAATGTGCTGAACTGTGACACACAGAAAGGTTACACGAAGCTTGGTAAAATGGATTTGTATCACTGAGCTAAAACAACTGAAAAAATATTTTTTTTTTTATATTTTGTTTTTTTTGTGAACGTGACGTGCAGGAACTATGGTAGGACTGACTGACACCCCTGTTAACGGTGACTATTTAGTCTGCGACCCAGACAAATGTCACACAGAGAGTTTTCTGGATCAAGCTGTAGATGATATTGGTAGCAAATGACTTGGTTGTATTGTGTGACGTACAGAAAGTGTCACCTGGACAGTATATACGGATGGGAGCGAATGTGCTGAACTGTGACACACAGAAAGGTTACACGCAGCTGAGTAAAATGGATTTGTATCACTGAGCTGAAAACAACTGAAAAAAATATTTTTTTTTTTATAATTTTGTTTTTTTGTGAACGTGACGTGCAGGAACTATGGTAGGACTGACTGACACCCTGTTAACGGTGACTATTTAGTCTGCGACCCAGACAAATGTCGCACAGAGAGTTTTCTGGATCAAGCTGTAGATGATATTGGTAGCAAATGACTTGGTTGTATTGTGTGACGTACAGAAAGTGTCACCTGGACAGTATATACGGATGGGAGCGAATGTGCTGAACTGTGACACACAGAAAGGTTACACGCAGCTGAGTAAAATGGATTTGTATCACTGAGCTAAAACAACTGAAAAAATAATTTTTTTTTTTATATTTGTTTTTTTGTGAACGTGACGTGCAGGAACTATGGTAGGACTGACTGACACCCTGTTAACGGTGACTATTTAGTCTGCGACCCAGACAAATGTCGCACAGAGAGTTTTCTGGATCAAGCTGTAGATGATATTGGTAGCAAATGACTTGGTTGTATTGTGTGACGTACAGAAAGTGTCACCTGGACAGTATATACGGATGGGAGCGAATGTGCTGAACTGTGACACACAGAAAGGTTACACGCAGCTGAGTAAAATGGATTTGTATCACTGAGCTAAAACAACTGAAAAATAATTTTTTTTTTTATATTTTGTTTTTTTGTGAACGTGACGTGCAGGAACTATGGTAGGACTGACTGACACCCTGTTAACGGTGACTATTTAGTCTGCGACCCAGACAAATGTCGCACAGAGAGTTTTCTGGATCAAGCTGTAGATGATATTGGTAGCAAATGACTTGGTTGTATTGTGTGACGTACAGAAAGTGTCACCTGGACAGTATATACGGATGGGAGCGAATGTGCTGAACTGTGACACACAGAAAGGTTACACGCAGCTGAGTAAAATGGATTTGTATCACTGAGCTAAAACAACTGAAAAAATATTTTTTTTTTTATATTTTGTTTTTTTTGGAACGTGACGTGCAGGAACTATGGTAGGACTGACTGACACCCTGTTAACGGTGACTATTTAGTCTGCGACCCAGACAAATGTCGCACAGAGAGTTTTCTGGATCAAGCTATAGATGATATTGGTAGCAAATGATTTGGTTGTATTCTGTGACGTACAGAAAGTGTCACCTGGACAGTATATATGGATTGGAGTGAGTCAGTGCTGAACTGTGACACACAGAATGGTTCCACAGTGCTGTGTGCAATGGATTTGTATCACTGAGATAGAACAATAAAAAAAAAAACAGGTTTAGATATGGCGATAGCTGCACTACTAGTGCCAGCCAGCCAAGTGACAAAAAAATATAAATAAAATGTCTTCTAGCCCTTAGAAGGGCTGTTGGGTTCTTTGTGGGTGATCCCTGGCTAACAGACAACTAAATGCAGGCCCTAACACTGTCCCTGAAAGGCAGCAGCTCTATCCCTAACGACATCCAGACGGCATCTTAGCCGAGCACCGCGGCCAGTCGGTAGTATATTCCAGGGTCACCTGATCAGGCCATCCAACCCCTGCTATCGACATGTAAGAGCCCCACGTGATGCTGGGTGGTACGCAGAGTCTCCTGGCTTGTGATTGGCTGTGTTTTTAGGCGCAAAAAAAGCACGATGCGGAAGTTGCCTTTTCCTCGAGCATGGCGAGATACTCGTCCGAGCAGCGAGCACTTACGAGTACCCTAATACTCGAACGAGCACCAAGCTCGGACGAGTATGCTCGCTCATCTCTACTGAAGACATAAAAGAAGATAGCCTCATAGAATTTTGATTGAGACAACCTTTATTTTTTATCTTCAGCAGTGAGGGGAGACAACAATCAGCTTAGCACTTCTAACTGTTTACTTTAGCATTAGGTGGAGGTCTCAAAACATTTGCTATGTTACTCTAACATATCAAAAGTTTTTCTAAAGTGTAGTTAGTTTTTAACCTTTTCATAACATCATGGTTCATTTATAGTCCTTCTTTTCAACCACAACATTGTGGAGGATCTAGCTTTGTGCTTCCTGGGGGTTTTATAGATGTGTGATTCCTTACCTTTCCTTGTTTTGATATATCCTGAGTAGAGATGAGCAAATCTATTACCCGCTTCTTATATTCGTTACGAATCCTCCTTATTTCCTACTCCGAAGCGAATCCGGATTTATTCAGATTTGCTTCCTACCATTCGTAAATGTTCTTAAAATTTTGAACTCTAACGCTACGTACGCTACATACACATTCTTCTTGCCCCCCAGCCCCCAGAAGCAGGAAAATGACAATATGCCCCCTCAAGAGTGGGAAAGTGAAGATACGCCACCCTCAGAAGCGGGAAAAACTAGCCCCGGTCCACTGGGAACTATCTATTTGCAAGTATAGGGAGTGAAGACTCCATCCTCATTACTCCACCCTCCTCTCCAGTTCAAACAACTATGCCCAAAATGGGGAGAGATGGTGTTTGGTAGCAAGTACCCCGAAACACTGGACACTTCAGAAGAGATCAGAGTGTCACAATTAGCCAAGAGAATCCCACCGGCACTGGAGTTGTCCACCATGCCGACTGGTAGGGCGGAGGCGCCTGGAGCATCCACTCCTCCACCCAGGAGGAGAACAATACCTTCCATGCGGCAGAATCCCATTGTGCCTACATCAGTGATGGCCCACGCCCAGACCCTATGGGACTATAAGAAAACAGTGGAGAACAGGGTCATCCAAGTGCTTGACCATCTGAGGTCGGGAGACCCTCTCCCAAGCTTATCACAGCCTATACATGGGTGATCAGGTGGAATATATCCCTATGTAATCCCTGAAAGGCCCCTTTGCCACCGGGGTAACGTTATTATCAAAGCTTCTGGTACCTGCATCGCCAGACAAGACCTGGCCGGATGATCCAGCAGTCGCAGGACACTTGCGCTGTCTACAAGAGTCACCAGATGCCACCCTCCATTTCAGAGAGAAGCCACAGCCAGAGCCTCTGATCCCTGGATTGCCACCACCACCACAGTCCTTTCACCGGGGTCAGCTGACTATATCATCTTTCATATTCCAGCCCATGGTGATCCAGTACCATGGAAAATGAAGTCAGCAGAGGCAGGGGAGCTGGCAGTTCTTCCTTGGGTGCAGCCTTGCCTTAACCGCTACAGCCAGAAGTCCTTACCCCTGCTGTCCAGTACCATCCGGTCAATTCCAAATTCAAGCAGCAGAGGGCAGTGGAGCTGAACCACGGCAGGCTGCCTGGCCTACAGGTGGCAGGAGCGTCCTCTTATGTCCTTCAGCAGCAGCAGTAGCAGCGAGGAGGACTTCAGGTCCCTCATCTGAGGAACCCTTCTACAACTGGCTGTCGCTGGCTGATTTAAAGGACACCTCATGGTCTGGACCTATGGGAGCCACAACATGGACTGCACCTGATGGGTGAGAGCTAGTTGGCACTTGTTTTTAATTTATCTTGTATTTGTTGCCCCCTGTTTGACTCTCACCCAGATAGATGTGGCTTGTCAGGACTACCCCCTATTCTGCAGAAAATTCCCAGTTGCACCTAAGCGCGCCTATTTTCCTTTTTCCCACCTTCTCAGGATATTTGGGAGCCCCCTTTGCAAAAAGAGTTCTCTATTTGTTGCTATTTTATATTATCCATGTGGATTACACGTTACCTGTTTGGATTACAAAATTACCTCACATGGATTACAATTGAATTTTAGACTATGTGTTCCAGTGTTTTATGCTAAGCAGCCATGAGTAGAGACTCAAATGTATATCTGAGCCTATTATGCTTGCAAATGTGAAATTGATTGCACTAAAATGTTTGCATTATGTCTTTGCAGTATATTAGCAATAATGTTTTTACAGGTTCAGCATCGTTCAAGCACTTTACCCATTGTATGTATTCTTTTTCAGGTACTGCATTATGTCCTATTATGCACTTATTGTATGGTGTTTGGTAAATTATGCCCTTAGCCGGATAGCTAGCACCTTACTTTTCTAGTTCATATGGACTGCCTCTGAGGACTGTACACCGCGGCCTAGCCGCGTGCGTGCATATGATGCAATCGCGAGTCAATAGTACGCTAAGGATTCGTACGCACTTTGTACGCTGATGTATGTGGCGTGTTTTTCAATAAATAGTATTTTACTCAGATGTGCGGTCATGTCATGCGGTATTGTCTTTTCTTTGGTATTGCATGTTGTACGCTAATGTTTACGCATTCAGTTCAGTAGCGTACTTTTAACAACGCTTAGACTGTATGTTCGTAATTTAGTTCGTAAATTCATTGATTATTTGCCGAAGTGAATTTTTTGAAGATTTGATCATCTCTAATCCTGAGATGTATAACACACAATGACTAGCTTTGAAAAAAAATTCAATTCGGCCTCTAAAGTGTTTTACAAGCATGTTGTAATATTGTATTGACTTTGTAGTGTGCGACACTGGAGTTCGGTCATAGTTGCTCATGTTTGTTTCTCTCTAGTCAGTTGTACGGCAGTTCTAAAGATAGCAAAACATACTTGGTTAATTTTGGTAATCCCATATAATTGAATGGAGACAGTAGCAAGTGCACAGCCATCTCTCCATTTACAGCTTCCCTAGCTGAGAATGGCTGTTCTTGAGGTGTTTGTTTCATAGGTAAAATCTATTGGGCATTTATGGCACATCATGTAAATGGCACAGTGGCTAGAACTGGTACCTTGCAGTACTGGGGTCCTAGGTTTGATCAGACTAAGGACAATATCTGCATGGGGTTTGTATGTTTTCCTTGTGTGAGTTTTCTGCCACACTCCAAAGACATGCTGATAGGGAACTTATATTGTGAGCTCCATTGGGGATAGCAAGCAATGATAATGTCAGTTCTATATAAGTGATATAAATAAATTACAGATCAGGCTGACACTTTCAAAGTATACCAATTTAATGAGGATGCACACATTATATGGAACCTGAATAAAAATTGAAACAGCTGAAATTGAACACTCTCACCAGAGCTGATGGTGCAACTAACAGCAAACTACAGTGAGATGTATTAGAAATTTAGAATACAGATGCCAAAATTGGCTGTAAGGTGACTAACTCAAAATGATGTCTTGTTTAAATTGCTATCCACTTTCCTAGCTGCATTACACATTGGTTGAGAATGAGTTATGAGTGGCATGCAAATATTTGATGTGGCAGATTCAACACTGAACTGATCAGTCCATTGAAAGTAGTGACACAGATGATGAATGGGAGACCTTCAAATCTACACTGGGTAACTATACTGCAGAATTTATTCCTAGGGGGAACAAATACAAACACTTAAAATTAAACCCTGCGTGGCTTAATGCGGATGTTAAAAGGGCAATACATGAAAAACAAAGGGCATTTAAAATGTACAAATCAGAGGGGTCTGCCATAGCCTTTAATAACTACAAAAGGGTTACTAAAGATTGTAAAAGGACTATAAAAGCAGCAAAAGTTCAAAATGAAAGGCTGGTGGCCAGTGATAGCAAAACCAATCCCAAAAAATTCTTCAAATATATAAATGCAAAAAAACCTAGGCCAGAGCATGTAGGACCCCTGAATAATAGTGATAGGGAATTGATTACTGGGGATCAGGAAAAGGCGGAGCTACTGAATGAGTTCTTTAGTTCTGTATATACACATGAAGAGGTGGGAGCTGCTGTCGGTAGAGTAAGTGCTAGTGATACTTCATGTAATATACTCAACTGGTTCAATATAGATATGGTCAAAGCTAAGTTAAACAAAGTAAATGTGAATAAGGCTCCAGGACCGGATGGGTTACACCCAAGAGTTCTTAAGGAACTTAGTTCAGTAATTTCTTTGCCCTTGTATATAATATTCAAATATTCTCTGGTGACTGGCATAGTGCCAAGGGACTGGCGTAAAGCAAATGTGGTGCCCATCTTCAAGAAGGGCTCTAGGTCATTCCCATGGAATTACAGACCGGTGAGCTTAACGTCCATTGTGGGGAAACTTTTTGAGGGTCTAATAAGGGACTATATACAGGAATATGTTTTGGATAATAGTATTATAAGTGATAACCAGCATGGTTTTACTAAGGACAGAAGCTGTCAGACTAACCTGATTGGTTTTTATGAAGAAGTAAGTAGAAGTCTGGATAGAGGAGCGGCTGTGGATATTGTGTATTTGGACTTTGCAAAAGCGTTTGACACGGTCCCTCATAGACGTCTGACGGGTAAATTAAGGTTGGTTGGATTAGAAAATCTACTCTGTAACTGGATTGAGAACTGGCTGAAGAAGCGTACTCAGCGAGTGGTGGTGAATGATTCCTACTCTGAATGGTCCCCAGTTATAAGTGGTGTACCCCAAGGTTCAGTGCTGGGTCCACTTTTATTTAATTTATTTATTAATGATATAGAGGGAGGAATTAACAGCACTGTTTCAATTTTTGCAGATGACACTAAGCTTTGTAGTAGAGTCCAGTCTATGGAAGATGTGCAGAAGTTACAAGCTGACTTGGACACACTGAGTGTTTGGGCATCCTCTTGGCAGATGAGGTTCAATGTGGATAAATGTAAAGTTATGCATCTGGGTACTAACAACTTGCATGCCTCCTATGTCCTAGGGTGAGTAACACTGGGAGAGTCACTTGTAGAGAAGGATCTGGGTGTCCTTGTAGACCATAGACTGCAGAATAGCATGCAATGTCAATCGGCTGCTTCTAAGGCCAGCAGGATATTGTCATGTATTAAAAGAGGCATGGACTTGCGGGACAGGGATGTCATATTACCACTGTATAAAGCATTAGTACGGCCTCATCTGGAATATGCTGTTCAGTTCTGGGCTCCGGTTTATAGGAAGGATGTCCTGGAGCTGGAAAGGGTGCAGAGACGGGCAACTAAACTGATAAGGGGCATAGAGCATCTTAGTTATGAAGAAAGATTGAAGGAGTTAAACTTGTTTAGTCTTGAGAAGAGACGTATAAGGGGGGACATGATCAACCTGTATAAGTATGTAAATGGCCCATACAAAAAATATGGTCAAAATCTGTTCCAGGTTAAATCCCCTCAAAAGACAAGGGGGCACTGCCTCTGCCTGGATAAGCAAAGGTTCAGACTCCAGGGGCGACAAGCCTTCTTTACTATAAGAACTGTGAGTCTGTGGAACGGTCTACCGCAGGAGCTGGTCACAGCAAAGACAGCTGAGGGCTTCAAAACAGGCTTAGATAAATTCTTAGAGAAAAAGAAGGTCACCACATCTTAAGAAATGTAGAGTCATGTCTTAAGGTTACCCGTCCCCCTCCCCTTCATCACTCCTACCCCCTCCCTTGGTTGAACTTGATGGACATGTGTCTTTTTTCAGCCATATTAACTATGTAACTATGACCTTGATTTCTAGTGGAAAAACAGGTCAAATATTTTTTTAAGTTTCCAATTTCACTTTGGTCTGAATTTTTTGTTTAATCTTATCTAAAGGCCAAGTAGTATAATTATGATACTTCAGTGGAGGAGTTTTTCTTACTGAAGTCTTGTACCCTACATGGATGTGCTCATCACCTACCAGTCTCTGGAGTGAAGCCTATTGAAGCCTTCTTGGGATACAGTGCCTTGCGAAAGTATTCGCCCCCCTGGAACTTTTCAACCTTTTGCCACATTTCAGGCTTTAAACAAAAAGATATAACATTTTAAATTAGATTTGCACATCTAGAGACTGAAATTCTTGCTAATTCTTCCTTGCAAAGCAGCTCAAGCTCTTTCAGGTTGGGTGGAGAGCGTTTGTGAACAGCAGTTTTCAGCTATTTCCACATATTCTCAATTTGATTCAAGTCTGGACTTTGACTTGGCCATTCTAAGACCTGGATACGTTTATTTTTGAACCATTCCATTGTAGATTTTGCTTTATGTTTGGGATCATTGTCTTGTTGGAAGATAAATCTCCGTCCTAGTCTCAGATCTTTTTCAGACTCCAACAAGTTTTAATCCAGAATATTCCTGTATTTGGCTCCATCCATCTTCCCATCAATTTTAACCATCTTCCATGTCCCTGCTGATGAAAAGCAGGCCCAAACCATGATGCTGCCACCACCATGTTTGACAGTGGGGATGATGGTGTGTTCAGGGTGATGAGCTGTGTTGCTTTTACGCCAAACATATCGTTTTGCATTGTTTCCAAAAAGTTCGATTTTGGTTTCATCTGACCAGAGCACCTTCTTCTACACATTTGGTGTGTCTCCCAGGTGGCTTATGGAAAACTGTAAACAAGACTTTTTATGGATATCTTTGAGAAAAGGTTTTCTTTTTGCCACTTTTCCATAAAAGCCAGATTTGTGAAATGTTCGACTGATTGTTGTCCTATGGACAGACTCTCCCACCTCAGCTATAGATCTCTGCAGTTCATCCAGAGTGATCATGGGCCTCTTGGCTGCATCTCTGATCAGTCTTCTCCTTGTTTGAGATGAAAGTTTAGAGGGACGGCCAGGTTTTGGTAGATTTGCAGTGGTCTGATACTCCTTCCATTTCAATATTATTGCTTGCACAGTGCTCCTTGGGATGTTTAAAGCTTGGGAAATCTTTTGGCATCCAAATCCGGATTTAAACTTCTCCACAACCGTATCACGGACCTGCCTGGTGTGTTCCTTGGTCTTCATGATGCTCTCTGTGCTTTAAACAGAACCCTGAGACTATCACAGAGCAGGTGCAGTTATATGGAGACTTGATTACACACAGGTGGATTCTATTTATCTTCATCAGTCATTTAGGACAACATTGGATCATTCAGAGATCCTCAATGAACTTCTGGAGTGAGTTTTCTGAACTGAAAGTAAATAGGCCGAATAATTTTGCACGCCCAACTTTTCAGTTTTATTATTACAAAAAAGTTTAAATGATCCAATAAATTTTGTTCCACTTTTTTTCCACTTAAATTTTGTTCCACAATTGTGACCCACTTGTTGATTCTTCACCAAAAATTTCAAATGTTATATATTTTTGTTTGAAGCCTGAAATGTGGCAAAAGGTTGAAAAGTTCTTGGATAAAGGAGGTCCTGAACATAAGTTCTTTGAAGGGTATTTCACTTTTTTGAAAATGTATTTTATTAAGAGAATATCTATATTTTTCTAGTTATTTGTAGAGAATCTACACATTATTTTCAGAATTTCTGATCCATTTATTTTTTGTATCAAAGGCCTTAGCATAATACATAAGAATTCAGTTGGATGACTTCAAACTATATAGTCATGTCCTACATGCCAGTAGTGCATTTTATATCTTTATCTTCTACAATATTTATGTATAGACCTTCCAGCACAGTCTACCTGCCTGTCATGTCTTAAATTTGTCTTGTACTAGCTGTCTATTTGATGACAAATAGAATTGATGCAACATGATGCTGCTTTTCACATTCCGGTCTTTAATATAGTTTGATGGAATGAAAATGCTGCTATCCTTGAATATATTCAGCTGAACATTCCAAACAGAATTACTTTTTTTTTTCCTGCTGGAAAGTGAACGCTGTTAGTTGAATTGACATACAGTGGTTTGTGAAATTGGTGTTTTAGATTATTTCACAATTGTTTCTCATGTTCCAGAGACAATAAAAAGGGACTCAACATCACAAATATCCACAAAGATAAAACTGTTTCATGTTAGAAGGCATATATAACTTCACTTTGAATACTAGGAGGGGGGTTATCAAGTGCTGCACTCTATAATTGTGGTTTTAAAATGTTGCAAAATAAGACTTTGCAACTTTTTTGGACTGTGTCCTATAAATTATACACTATTCTACGTATAATTTAGTTACTCTATACGCTGTTGCGTATGAATTCAATTCAGAGATGCAGACTCCTCCCTGGTAGTTCCGCCCCTTTCTCCAGCGCGGGAGGATGACGAGGCAACTCAGGAAATTAAGTTGCACATTCGTGTGCCTCATCCCTTTTTCCCCCTTTTCAGGTTATTTGGGGAGCCCCTTGAAAGAGGGTTTTTTAAGGAACCTTTGCTGCTTTTTTTTTACCCATTTGGATTACAATTTTACCTATGTGGATTACAAATTACGACTGAGTTTGGGACTCTGCTCCAGTTCTATGACAAGCGTCAGAAGAAAAGAGACTTAAAAGTGTCCGTGAGCATACTAGGTAGGTGATATTTAAATTTTTTATATTATACCTATAATAATGTATTTGGACTTTACCATATATATGTCTCGAATATT
This sequence comes from Rhinella marina, assembly GCA_900303285.1. Lineage (NCBI taxonomy): Eukaryota > Metazoa > Chordata > Amphibia > Anura > Bufonidae > Rhinella > Rhinella marina. Next base: position 11,032 of record ONZH01027284.1, read on the forward strand.
CGCTCTGCCTCTGAGGAGTGCACGCCGTGGCCTCTCCTCGTACGTGCCTGCGTATTGCGTAATCGCTTAGACAATAGTACGCTGAGATTCGTAAGCTATTTGTACACTCATGCGTACGTCTTCTAAGAAGTTGCGTACATTTTGTAAATGAACGTTCGTTATTACTGAGCGAATGTTCGCTAATAGCACATAATAACGTAAATTTTGTACGCAAATACAACGAATCTATTTGTCGAATATACGAATTTTAGGAAAAGTTTGGCGAATGTTCGGCGAATAATTTTTTGAATGATTCGCTCACCTCTAATATATATCTATCTATATATCTATATCTATATATATATATTTATATTTATATATATAAAAGTGCATATGTACTATAGGACTCACCTTCACTTCAGAAGATACTGGAAATCAACATAATGTAAATCATGTGGGGCTACCCGTTCTGCTGTGTGTATTTGGATTTATAGTGGTGGTAAGCAGCACATGAAAGACCTAGTTTTTCATTAGTAGCAGTAGCATATAAAAGCTAATAGAGAATAATAGAATGAATAAGGAAAAGCAAGATGGACAGAGACAAGATATTTTATTCTTTGTCCTCAACTAAATGATATTACGTTGGCTTCACTTCTTTAATATTTGCATACTGCACATTGCACAGGTTGGATTAAGAGCTTTATTTACTCAGCATGCAAAAGAATTAAAGTTGGCACAAGCTTCCAGCAAAAGAATGAAGGCAGAAGAGCATAAATAGCAGCTCAGAAGAAAATGCTTTCTCAAGCAGCAGTGAGAACAAGTGTACTTTGGAAAAGATGATTTTAACAATATCTAAGTGTTTTACAAACATTTTTCTCAACATTTGAAAGTCTATTCAGTGAGGTCCAAATTAATATCTTAAAAACTTAGGGGAAAAACATCTCATGTTTATTCCTGTTTAATATGTAAAGCAGTTACACAGAAGGGGATATGAGATAACAATTCTATTTCAATTAGTTGTGGATGACTGCATTGTTTTCAAAGAAATTTGCATCAGTACATTTTTCAATTGCAAAATACTCTCAACTATTAAATTGAAGTAAGGAAACTACAGGTGACTGGAAAATGTTTAATTTTTACTCTAAAAAAGGAATAAACATGTTTTTAGCTATTAAAAATCTGAAAAATAATATTTGGCAAATTGTTTCTCTTCTTTCAAAATAAACACATAATTAGAATCGGCATGTACGCTTTCAGTTGCAAAGAACATCTTGGAATTCGTCTTAGATAGTACATACTGAAATTTATTCTGTAAAATCTTTGTCTTTAGAAAGATTTTTAATGTATTTGTGTACTTAACCTGTTAAGGATATGGCTAGTTTGGTACATTATTTACCACGTATTGCCAGAAAATTTGAATTTGTGATGAATCAAATTTTTCCTGAAATTCGGATCAAATTACACTTTCTCAACTTTGATTCACTCAACACTAGTATTTAGCAGAGAGGTATTCTTTTCATATCTTCCATACATTTTATTTTTTATCCTTGCCTAAATGTGCATGTTTTCTCTATGGGTATAAGGGCATAAGCCACCGTGAAAAACCTCTGTTCGTGTCTTATATGTCTTGGAACCAAAGAATTCAGTGTGTTGAAGGGGTTGCCATCGAATTTGCAGCTGTGGAGCAGTGTAATTAGGTTATCAATAAGGTAAAACCAGAACATTTACCTAATGTTACAGTCAGCCACCTAAACCAAAGTGAGATTAAAAATGTTAGTTTGTCTGAAAGTCTCTCATAGGGTAAGCATGTTCTTTATATCTGTCCATTAAATGTTTTCAGTGAAACTGTACTGCAGCTGTTAGACTGGTGCCCTGATGACTATACTGATGTTAAAATGACATAGCTTAGGGGGAAATGAGGTTAGATTGGAGAGATACCCTGTTGAGGCATTAAAGATTAAGGTGAATGTAAAGGAACTTGACTTCTAGAATATAGCTCTGCTCAGTCATGAGCTAGAGAAGGAATTACCAACATACTCCATAATTTCTCTCATTAAAAAAAAGTAATGAAAGTGCTTTGGGATTGTGTTTGACTTTTTTTGTCAAAGTGTAGTCCATAGAAGGGAGTAAGGCAAATTTTAAACTTACAATTTCTCCAAGACCAGCTGTGGACTGTTTTTATTACAAATTTTAAAGAAAACCTATAACATTAAAATGTGTTTTTTCAGGCAGTATGTTAGAGTAGAAGTCCCTAAACAGATTTATATATGTCTTTGTGGGAAAAGATACAGTATAACCTATATATCATATATATATAATTTCCTACTTATTCTGCAGTTCTGCAGAAATGTTTCCCATAAACTACAGGGTGGGCCATTTATACGGATATATCTAAATAAAATGGGAATGGATGATGATATTAACTTCCTGTTTGTGGCACATTAGTATATGGAAGGGGGGAAACTTTTCAAGATGGATGGAGACCATGGTGGCCATTTTGAAGTCAGTCATTTTGGATCCAACTTTAGTTTTTTCAATGGGAAGAGGGTCATGTGACACATCAAACTTATTGAGAATTTCACAAGAAAAGCAATGATCTGCTTGGTTTTAACGTTACTTTATTCTTTCATGAGTTATTTACAAGTTTCTGACCACTTATAAAATGTGTTCAAAGCGCTGCCCATTGTGTTGGATTGTCAATGCAACCCTCTTCTCCCACTCTTCACACACTGATAGCAACACTGCAGAAGAAATGCAAGCACAGGCTTTCAGTATCCATAGTTTCAGGTGCTGCACATCTTGTATCTTCACAGCATAGACAATTGCCTTTAGATGACCCCAAAGATAAAAGTCTAATGGGTCAGATCGGGAGACCTTGGGGGCCATTCAACTGGCCCACGACGACCAATCCATTTTCCAGGAAACTGTTTATCTAGGAATGCTCTGACCTGACACCCATAATGTGGTGGTGCACCATCTTGCTGGAAAAACTCAGGGAACGTGCCAGCTTCAGTGCATAAAGAGGGAAACACATCATCATGTAGCAATTTCACATATCCAGTGGCCTTAAGGTTTCCATTGATGAAGAATGGCCCCACTATCTTTGTACCCTGTATATCACATTATGGGTGTCAGATCCAAGCATTCCTAAATGAACAGTTTCCTTAAAAGTGGATTGGTCATTGTGGGCCAGTTGAATGGCCCCCAAGGTCTCCTGATCTGATCCCCTTAGACTTTTATCATTGGGGTCATCTGAAGGCAATTGTCTATGCTGTGAAGATATGAGATGTGCAGGACCTGAAACTAAGGATACTGGAAGCCTGTGCTAGCATTTCTTCTGCAGTGTTGCTATCAGTGTGTGAAGAGCGGGAGAAGAGGGTTGCATTGACAATCCAACACAATGGGCAACACTTTGAACACATTTTATAAGTGGTCAGAAACTTGTTAATAACTCAATAAAGAATAAAGTTACGTTAAAACCAAGCACACCATTGCTTTTCTTGTGAAATTCTCAATAAGTTTGATGTGTCACATGACCCTTTTCCCAATGAAAAAACTAAAGTTGGATCCAAAATAGCCGACTTCAAAATGGCCGCCATGGTCACCACTAGAGATGAGCGAATCCTAAAAGATTTGGGGATTCGGTATTCGGCCCGAATCCCACCGCGGGATTCGTGGATTCGGGCCGAATACCGAATCCCATTAAAGTCTATGGGAGACCCGAATCATTTTGCAGATGGGGTTAGGTGCGCACGGAACACCCGCCGGGCGGCCCCGTTGAAAAAGCCTATAGTTGTCCGTACGCATGGACAACTATAGAGCTTCTTCATAGGAGCCGCGGCATAGGGAAGACCTGTGCAGCAGCGGCAAAGAAGAAAGAAGACCAAGGCCCAGCCCCCTCCAGCGTCAGGACAAGTAAGTTTTTATGTTTTATGTGTGTGTATATGTATGTGTGTGTATATGTATGTGTGTGTGTAGTATGTGTGTATGTATATGTGTGTGTATGTATGTATGTGTGTGTGTGTGTGTGTGTGTGTGTGTGTGGGTATATGCATACACTGTACGTACTGTATATTGTACAGTGTGGCGCAGGGGTTATATTGTCCTGCATGGTGTAACCGCCATGCATTTGTTGTACAGTATATATTATAATCCCTGTACCATGCTATACAATGTACAGTATGATTCATACACCATACTGTATAATACACAGTATGATCCGTACACCATACTGTATAGTATACAGTATAATCCGTACACCAAGCTGTAAAGTATACAGTATAATCCGTACACCATGCTGTATAGTATACAGTATAATCCGTACACCATGCTGTATAGTATACAGTATAATCCCTACACCATGCTGTATAGTATACAGTATAGTCCGTACACCATGCTGTATAATACACAGTATAATCCGTACACCATGCTGTATAGTATACAGTATAATCCGTACACCATGCTGTATAATATACAGTATAATCTGTACACCATGCTGTATAATATACAGTATAATCCGTACACCATGCTGTATAGTATACAGTATAGTCTGTACACCATGCTGTATCGTATACAGTATAATCCGTACACTATGCTGTATAGTATACAGTATAATCCGTACACCATGCTGTATAGTATACAGTATAATCCGTACACCATGCTGTATAGTATACAGTATAATCCCTACACCATGCTGTATAGTATACAGTATAGTCCGTACACCATGCTGTATAATACACAGTATAATCTGTACACCATGCTGTATAGTATACACTATAATCCCTACACTATGCTGTATAATATACAGTATAATCTGTACACCATGCTGTATAATATACAGTATAATCCGTACACCATGCTGTATAGTATACAGTATAGTCCGTACACCATGCTGTATAGTATACAGTATAGTCCGTACACCATGCTGTATAATACACAGTATAATCCGTACACCATGCTGTATAATATACAGTATAATCCGTACACCATGCTGTATAATATACAGTATAATCCGTACACCATGCGGTATAATATACAGTATAATCCCTACACCATGCTGTATAGTATACAGTATAATCCCTACACCATGCTGTATAGTATACAGTATAATCCCTACACCATGCTGTATAGTATACAGTATAATCCGTACATCATGCTGTATAGTATACAGTATAATCCCTACACCATGCTGTATAGTATACAGTATAGTCCGTACACTATGCTGTATAATACACAGTATAATCCGTACACCATGCTGTATAGTATACAGTATAATCCGTACACCATGCTGTATAATATACAGTATAATCTGTACACCATGCTGTATAATATGCAGTATAATCCGTACACCATGCTGTATAGTATACAGTATAGTCCGTACACCATGCTGTATAGTATAAAGTATAATCCCTACACTATGCTGTATAGTATACAGTATAATCCGTACACCATGCTGTATAGTATACAGTATCCATACACCATTCTGTATAGTATACAGTATAATCCGTACACCATGCTGTATAATATACAGTATAATCTATATACCATGCTGTATAATATACAGTATAATCTATCCTTGTTGCTGCTCCCATTCAGTATAACGTCTCCTTAGTTTAAAAAAAAAAATCGGTAGCTCAGGTATACATTTCTTTATTGGCAAATGGGGGCGTGGCATGGGAGGAGCCAGGGTAGCATGTGGGATGTGCCGGGGTAGTGGGTGGGGTTAGGGGCCCCATTCAGATTCTTGCTATGGGGCCCAATGATTTCTATGTACGCCCCTGGCTGTATCTATCCGCAATTTTGCGGATAGATAAGGCCCCATTCATACGGTCGTGTAAATGGGGCCTAAAAGTTGCCCCAACATGTGAAAACCTCAGAAAATGATGGAAACACCTTGGAAATGCATAGGAAACACCAGGGGCAGCATGTAGGGATGCCTCTGAGGCTTCCTAATTGCACCCTTTTTTCTAAATCTGGCCAATAGTCTGGGGATGACCCCAAGGCAATTTTCAGGGACATGGTAATGGTGACCCACTTAAAAATGCTGCCTGACAACCTGGCGGTGAACCCCTGATTGTCTGTCTTTCAATAAGATTGCAGTGTAAAGCATGGTGGTGAGCCTCAGTATGACTTTTAGGATGGAGATTGCACGTGGACACGTACTCCCTGGAACAGGGCTGCCATCAGGAATTTCCGGGCCCCCTACAGGCAAATTTTGCAGGCCCCCCCCTTTCGGGTAAACTTTACAGATTGCAAAATGGCTAACTTTTTTTTCTTAACAAGTCGCATCATTATGTTTATTATCCCTGTACAGTGACATCACTGTGTTTGTTATCCCTGTATTGTGACATCACTGTTTATTATCCCTGTACGGTGACATCACTGTGTTTATTATCCCTGTACTGTGACATCGCTGTGTTTATTATCTCTGTACAGTGACATCACTGTGTTTATTATCCCTGTACTGTGACATCACTGTGTTTATTATCCCTGTACAGTGACATCACTGTGTTTATTCTCCTGTACGGTGACATCACTGTGTTTATTATCCCTGTACTGCGACATCACTGTGTTTATTATCCCTGTACAGTGATATCGCTGTGTGTATTATCCCACTGCAGGAAGAGGTAAGTGGTTTGTGTTTGTGTGTTTGTTTTCTATTTTTCAGGGTCGTGAATGCAGAGGACTACGTCGGATTCGGTGGACTACGTCGGACCAGCTTTTTTTTTTAATAAAATGGTCAAACAGGGGTCTGGGGGAGTGTTTATTTCAATAAAATGTTTTATACTGGTGTGTGTGTATTTTTTTTTTTACAATACTACAGTTTTAGTAATTATGGCTATCTACAGACGGCCCTGATTACTAATACTGGGCTTAATGCTTGCCGGTATGGCAGGCCAGCACTAACCCCAACATCTATTACCTCGGCACCCACCGCCACCAGGGGTGCCGGGAAGAGCCGGGTACCCGCAGGACCGGACCTTCTAAACTGAGGGTCTGGCTCTGGGGCGGCTGCAGGCTGGTACCATTAGGCTGGGAAGGGCCAATAACCATGTCCCTTCCCACCCTGGTAGTGCCAGGCTGCAGCTGCTGGTTGTATCTGGCTGGTGAAGGAAAAAAGGGGGGGACCCCACGCCATTTTTTTTCAAAAATAATTAAATAATTTTAAAAAAATGGCGTGGGGTCCCCCCCCTTTTTCCTTCACCAGCCAGATACAACCAGCAGCTGCAGCCTGGCACTACCAGGGTGGGAAGGGACACGGTTATTGGCCCTTCCCAGCCTAATGGTACCAGCCTGCAGCCGTCCCAGAGCCAGACCCTCAATTTAGAAGGTCCGGTCCTGCGGGTACCCGGCTCTTCCCGGCGCCCCTGGTGGCGGTGGGTGCCGAGGTAATAGATGTTGGGGTTAGTGCTGGCCTGCCATACCGGCAAGCACTAAGCCCAGTGTTAGTAATCAGGGCTGTCTGTAGATAGCCGTAATTACTAAAACTGTAGTATTGTAAAAAAAAAAAAAATACACACACACCAGTATAAAACATTTTATTGAAATAAACACTCCCCCAGACCGCTGTTTGACCATTTTATTAAAAAAAAAAGCTGGTCCGACGTAGTCCACCAAATCCGACGTAGTCCTCTGCAATCACGACCCTCAAAAATAGAAAACAAACACACAAACACAGACCACTTACCTCTTCCTGCAGTGGGATAATACACACAGCGATGTCACTGTACAGGGATAATAAACACAGTGATGTCACTGTACAGGGATAATAAACACAGAGATGTCACTGTACAGGGATAAAAAACACAGTGATGTCACAGTACAGGGATAATAAACCTCAGATCAACACATTGTGCCCCCATCAGACCTCAGATCAGCGTCTTGTGCCCCCATCAGACCTCAGATCAGCGTCTTGTGCCCCCATCAGACCTCAGATCAGAGTCTTGTGCCCCCATCAGACCTCAGATCAACACAATGTGTCCCCATGTGCCCCATCAGACCTCAGATCAACACAATGTGTCCCCATGTGCCCCCATCAGACCTTAGATCAACACAATGTTCCCCCATGTGCCCCCATCAGACCTCAGATCAGCATCTTGTGCCCCCATCTGACCTCAGATCAGCGTCTTGTGCCCCATCAGACCTCAGATGAACACAATGTGCCCCCATCAGACCTCAGGTCAGCGTCTTGTGCCCCATCAGACCTCAGATCAACATCTTGTGTCCCCCTTCAGACCTCAGATCAGCCCCCAGTGCCCCCATTAGACCTCAGATCAGCCCCTAGTGCCCCGATCAGACCTCAGATCAGCCCCCAGTGCCCCCATTTGACCTCAGATCAGCCCCCAGTGCCCCCATTAGACCTCAGATCAGCCCCTAGTGCCCCCATCAGACCTCAGATCAGCCCCTAGTGCCCCCATCAGACCTCAGATCAGCCCCCAGTGCCCCCATTAGACCTAAGATCAGCCCCTAGTGCCCCCATCAGACCTCAGATCAGCCCCCAGTGCCCCCATTAGACCTCAGATCAGCCCCCAGTGCCCCCATTAGACCTCAGATCAGCCCCTAGTGCCCCCATCAGACCTCAGATCAGCCCCTAGTGCCCCATCAGACCTCAGATCAGCCCCTAATGCCCCCATCAGACTTCAGATCAGCCCCAGTGCCCCCATCAGACTTCAGATCAGCCCCAGTGCCCCATCAGACCTCAGATCAGCCCCCAGTGCCCCCATTAGACCTCAGATCAGCCCCCAGTGCTCCCATCAGACCTCAGATAAGCCCCCAGTGCCCCCATCAGACCTCAGATCAGCCCCTAGTGCCCCCATCAGACCTCAGATCAGTCCAGAGTGCCCCCTCAAACCTCAGATCAGCCCAGAGTGCCCCCATTAGACCTCAGATCAGCCCCCAGTGCCCCCATCAGACCTCAGATCAGCCCCTAGTGCCCCCATCAGACCTCAGATCAGCCCCTAGTGCCCCCATCAGACCTCAGATCAGCCCCCAGTGCCCCCTCAGACCTCAGATCAGCCCACCCAGCAACTTTAAAAAAGCATACTTACCTGTTCTGACCGCCGCTGTCCTCAGGCTCCCCGCTCCACTGTCTTCCCTGCCGGCGCGCACTATGACCTGACGCAGCGTCAGGTCATAGTGTGCGCTGGCAGGCCAGATAGTGGAGCGCGGAGCCTGAGGACAGCGGTGGCCAGAACAGGTAAGTATGCTTTTTTAAAGGGGGGCCCGGGTGGCACGGATCATCACAAGTCCACGCTGGCTCGTGATGCCGAGCCGAAGCGGGCAATATTCGAGCGAATCCCAAATATTGCCGCTTCGGCTTGCTCATCACTAGTCACCACCCATCTTGAAAAATTTCCCCCTGCTTTATAACATGCTGCTGGAAGATTACACTGAATTTCCATGGTAACAAGTTCCCTTTGATAGCTTTTAGAATTATATTTCATATGAACAACATTATGCTAAGTTAACTTCAATAGGGGAGTCTTATTAAACTTTGTGCAAACGAAAAGTTGAGGAACTTCCACTAGTCACCAATCTTTCATTTTCAAAAACTTCAAGAGTCTCCAAGAAATTAAATCTGACATCTGATTGGTTGCAGTCATCAACTGCTTCAGTTATCCTTTCTACCAGTTTTCTGAAATCTTTTTCTAATGAAGTCTATGTTACATAATATAGACACATAGATGTGAATCCCTTTACATTTTTTAAATTTCTATTTGATCTTTCCAATATAATCTTGCTGTTTTGTAAAATGTGTTGATATATAAGGCTCTTCATAAATTACCTTCATATACAGTACAGACCAAAAGTTTGGACACACCTTCTCATTCAAAGAGTTTTCTGTATTTTCATGACTATGAAAATTGTAGATTCACACTGAAGGCATCAAAACTATGAATTAACACATGTGGAATTATATACTTAACAAAAAAGGGTGAAACAACTGTAAATATGTCTTATATTCTACATGTTATATCTTATATATGTTCTTCAAAGTAGCCACCTTTTGCTTTGATTACTGCTTTGAATGAGAAGGTGTGTCCAAACTTTTGGTCTGTACTGTACGTACATCGTCCTCCTCATATCTCAGATCCAAGGCCCCTCCCATTCCTCTTACTTTCATTTTCATTCCTTACTGAAGGGCATTTAATATTCCTCTATTCTTCAAGCATTTAAAAACATATTAAAGACCTAAGTTCCATACATACATACTATTTGCTACTAGAGATGAGCGAGTAGTGTTCGATCGAGCCGGTATTCGATCGAATACTACGCTATTCGGCATACTCGATTTCGATCGAGTATAACGGCGATGGCGCACTTAGAATTCGTTTCCCCTCCCACCTTCCCTGGCGCTTTTTTTCCACCAATCACCATGCAGGGGGGGTATGACAGGCCCGCGGAGCACGCTGGCAGCGCGAAAACGGCGTCTACATGGATTGGCTGGAAAAACCACGTGACCTCGAATCATAAAAACTCAGCTCTTCCTGCTCGTTCGCATATGCTGCGTGAACTTAGTCAGGGACAGAGGCTGGAGAAGGGAGAGATAGGTTTTAGCTGTTGGACAGGCAGGAGCGTGATTAAAAGCCCTTATCAGGGCTACTATAGTGCAGTACAGTGATAGCTTTACTACCATATACACTCTGCAGAGAACGGCTGCTGTATTCAGGGATAGCTGCTGGAGTAGGGACAGAAAGAGGCATTAGTGGTGTATTAGGTGCTCTGCTACATACCAAACTATATTTGGCACTACTGTTCTGCGTTCTTTTTGGCTGCAAAACCCTGTTATATACCTAGTGTGTATATGCACCATCTGATCTTCTGGCAGAATACGGCTGTGTACATTTTTTTTTTTTAAATACAGTTTCTTTGGCTCTAGTGTTCTGGGTTCTGTGTGCCTGCAATACCCTTTTTGTATACCAGGTGTAAATACCCACCGTCTGACCTGTTAGTACACGGCTATGTACCTAGAAATATAAAAAAAAATAAGGCATTTTATTTGGCACCTGTACTGTGCGTTCTGCGTGCCTGCAAAAATCTTGTATATACGTGGTGTTAATACACACCGTCTGACCTGTTAGTACACGGCTGTGTACCTAGAAATATAAAAAAAAGGCATTTTATTTGGCACCTGTACTGTACGTTCTGCGTGCTTGCAAAAATCTTTTATATACGTGGTGTTAATACACGCCGTCTGACCTGTTAGTACAAGGCTGTGTACCTAGAAATATTTAAAAAAAAGGCATTTTATTTGACACCTATACTGTGCGTTCTGCGTGCTTGCAAAAATCTTGTATATACGTGGTGTTAATACACACCGTCTGACCTGTTAGTACACGGCTGTGTACCTAGAAATATTTAAAAAAAAGCCTTTTATTTGGCACCTGTACTGTGCGTTCTGCGTGCCTGCAAAAATCTTGTATATACGTGGTGTTAATACACACCGTCTGACCTGTTAGTACAAGGATGTGGACCTAGAAATATATAAAAAAAAGGCATTTTATTTGGCACTTGTACTGTGCATTCTGCGTGCCTGCAAAAATCTTGTATATACGTGGTGTTAATACACACCGTCTGACCTGTTAGTACAAGGCTGTGTACCTAGAAATATATAAAAAAAAGGCATTTTATTTGGCACCTGTACTGTGCGTTCTCCGTGCTTGCAAAATTATTTTATATACGTGGTGTTAATACACACCGTCTGACCTGTTAGTACACGGCTGTGTACCTAGAAATATATAAAAAAAGGCATTTTATTTGGCACCTGTACTCTGCGTTCTGCGTGCCTGCAAAAATCTTGTATATACGTGGTGTTAATACACACCGTCTGACCTGTTAGTACAAGGCTGTGTACCTAGAAATATATAAAAAAAAAGGCACTTTATTTGGCACCTGTACTGTGCATTCTGCGTGCCTGCAAAAATCTTGTATATACGTGGTGTTAATACACACCGTCTGACCTGTTAGTACAAGGCTGTGTACCTAGAAATATTTAAAAAAAGGCCTTTTATTTGGCACCTGTACTGTGCGTTCTGCTTGCTTGCAAAATTATTTTATATACGTGGTGTTAATACACACCGTCTGACCTGTTAGTACACGGCTGTGTACCTAGAAATATAAAAAAAAAGGCATTTTATTTGGCACCTGTACTGTGCGTTCTGCGTGCCTGCAAAAATCTTGTATATACGTGGTGTTAATACACACCTTCTGACCTGTTAGTACACGGCTGTGTACCTAGAAATATTTAAAAAAAGGCATTTTATTTGGCACCTATACTGTGCGTTCTGCGTGCTTGCAAAATTATTTTATATACGTGGTGTTAATACACACCGTCTGACCTGTTAGTACACGGCTGTGTACCTAGAAATATTAAAAAAAAGGCATTTTATTTGGCACCTGTACTTTGCGTTCTGCGTTCTTGCAAAATTATTTTATATATGTGGTGTTAATACACACCGTCTGATCTGTTAGTACACGGCTGTGTACCTAGAAATATATAAAAAAAGGCATTTTATTTGGCACCTTTACTGTGCATTCTGCGTGCCTGCAAAAATCTTGTATATACGTGGTGTTAATAGACACCGTCTGACCTTTTAGTACAAGGCTGTGTACCTAGAAATATTTAAAAAAAGGCATTTTATTTGGCACCTATACTGTGCGTTCTGCGTGCCTGCAAAAATCTTGTATATACATGGTGTTAATACACACCGTCTGACCTGTTAGTACAAGGCTGTGTACCTAGAAATATTTAAAAAAAGGCATTTTATTTGGCACCTGTACTGTGCGTTCTGCGTGCCTGCAAAAATCTTGTATATACGTGGTGTTAATACACACCGTCTGACCTGTTAGTACAAGGCTGTGTACCTAGAAATATTTAAAAAAAAGGCCTTTTATTTGGCACCTGTACTGTGCGTTCTGCGTGCCTGCAAAAATCTTGTATATACGTGGTGTTAATACACACCGTCTGACCTGTTAGTACACGGCTGTGTACCTAGAAATATTAAAAAAAAGGCATTTTATTTGGCACCTGTACTTTGCGTTCTGCGTGCTTGCAAAATTATTTTATATATGTGGTGTTAATACACACCGTCTGACCTGTTAGTACACGGCTGTGTACCTAGAAATATAAAAAAAGGCATTTTATTTGGCACCTGTACTGTGCGTTCTGCGTGCCTGCAAAAATCTTGCATATACGTGGTGTTAATACACACCGTCTGACCTGTTAGTACACGGCTGTGTACCTAGAAATATTAAAAAAAAGGCATTTTATTTGGCACCTGTACTGTGCGTTCTGCGTGCCTGCAAAAATCTTGTATATACGTGGTGTTAATACACACCGTCTGACCTGTTAGTACAAGGCTGTGTACCTAGAAATATTTAAAAAAAGGCCTTTTATTTGGCACCTATACTGTGCGTTCTGCGTGCCTGCAAAAATCTTGTATATACGTGGTGTTAATACACACCATCTGACCTGTTAGTACACGGCTGTGTACCTAGAAATATTTAAAAAAAGGCATTTTATTTGGCACCTGTACTGTGCGTTCTGCGTGCTTGCAAAATTATTTTATATACATGGTGTTAATACACACCGTCTGACCTGTTAGTACAAGGCTGTGTACCTAGAAATATATATAAAAAAGGCATTTTATTTGGCACCTGTACTGTGCGTTCTGCGTGCCTGCAAAAATCTTGTATATACGTGGTGTTAATACACACCGTCTGACCTGTTAGTACACGGCTGTGTACCTAGAAATATTAAAAAAAAAGGCATTTTATTTGGCACCTGTACTGTGCGTTCTGCGTGCTTGCAAAATTATTTTATATACGTGGTGTTAATACACACCGTCTGACCTGTTAGTACACGGCTGTGTACCTAGAAATATTTAAAAAAAGGCATTTTATTTGGCACCTGTACTGTGCGTTCTGCGTGCTTGCAAAATTATTTTATATACGTGGTGTTAATACACACCGTCTGACCTGTTAGTACAAGGCTTTTACCTAGAAATATATAAAAAAAGGCATTTTATTTGGCACCTATACTGTGCGTTCTGCGTGCCTACAAAAATCTTGTATATACATGGTGTTAATACACACCGTCTGACCTGTTAGTACAAGGCTGTGTACCTAGAAATATATAAAAAAAAGGCATTTTATTTGGCACCTATACTGTGCGTTCTGCGTGCTTGCAAAAATCTTGTATATACGTGGTGTTAATACACACCGTCTGACCTGTTAGTACACGGCTGTGTACCTAGAAATATAAAAAAAAAGGCCTTTTATTTGGCACCTGTACTGTGCGTTCTGCGTGCTTGCAAAAATCTTGTATATACTTGGTGTTAATACACACCGTCTGACCTGTTAGTACACGGCTGTGTACCTAGAAATATAAAAAAAATGCATTTTATTTGGCACCTGTACTGTGCGTTCTGCGTGCTTGCAAAATTATTTTATATACGTGGTGTTAATACACACCATCTGACCTGTTAGTACACGGCTGTGTACCTAGAAATATTAAAAAAAAGGCATTTTATTTGGCACCTGTACTGTGCGTTCTGCGTGCTTGCAAAATTATTTTAGATACGTGGTGTTAATACACACCGTCTGACCTGTTAGCACACGGCTGTGTACCTAGAAATATTAAAAAAAAGGCATTTTATTTGGCACCTGTACTGTGCGTTCTGCGTGCTTGCAAAAATCTTGTATATACGTGGTGTTAATACACACCGTCTGACCTGTTAGTACACGGCTGTGTACGCCAAATATTGTAACAAAAAAAAAAATGCGGAGGGCTAGCGAAATTGGACGTGGACGTGGACGAGGACGGGGGCGCGGAAATGCTGTTGGGGGCCTTGTTGAAGACAGTGGGGATACAATGCGTGCTGGTGAGGGGCAGCCAGGATTCCGCTCATCCAGAATCCCTGCCTTTATGGGACAGTTAAGCAGGGGGTGGGTTACACCGCTGTTGAGGCCTGAGCAGTGTGAACAGGTGGTGCAATGGATAGCCGATAGCGCTTCCACACAGTTGTCCACCAGCCAGTCATCCACACAGTCTCACTCTGACCCTCCTTCCTCCACACCTGGCCAACAGAGTCAACCCACCCTTGACCCCTCCCAGGAGCTCTTTTCGGGTCCTTTTTCAGATGTGCCGGAAGAATCCCTGGAGCTACCAGAGGAATTTGTTTGTAGTGATGCCCAACCACTTGAGTATTCGCCATCTCCTGCTGATGTGGACCCTGAACCAGCATCTGTTATCATGAGCGATGATGATGATGAGACGCAGTTGCCATCAAGGGAGGCTGTTGGAATGTCCAGTGGGCAGGAGGAGGAGCAGAGTGAGGCAGTGGAAGAGGAGGTGGTGGATGACGAAATGACCGACCCCACTTGGCCAGGGGTGATGTCCAGCGGGGAAAGCAGTGGAGAGGTGGTGGTCTGCGTAGCACCGAAAAAGGCAGCAAGAGGCAGAGGGATGTCCAGAGGCAGAGGGATGTCCACAGGCAGAGGGATGTCCAGAGGCAGAGGACAGTCCAGATAGAGAAGTGAGCCCACAGCCAGCAGGGCCGAAGCTGTTCCCGGCAGCAGGCAGTCGCGCGAAGCTCCCCCATCGAGGCCTCGTACTTCTGTGGTGTGGAGATTTTTTAATGTTTGTGCGGATGACAAACTGAGCGCGGTTTGCACACTCTGCCACTCAAAACTGAGTAGGGGCTCTGAGAAGAGCAATATGACCACCTCAGGCATGCGGCGTCACTTGGAAGTCAAGCACTGGGCTGAGTGGGAGAGAGCAAACGCAATACAACCTGCGCCAGGTCTTCCTGCCACTGCCTCTTCCCCTTTGTTGTGTGCTGCCACTGCGGTCCAGACCTCCAGCCAGGACACCTCCACATCTGCCTCTGCCTCGGCTACTTTGGGGCCTTCTCCTTCAGCCTCCCCTTCCCCCGCATCTTCGCCTGCACCTTCACACTCCTCGTCCCATCAACTGTCCATCTCGCAGGCGTTCGACCGCAGGCGGAAGTACGCCTCGAGTCACCCCCAAGCCCAAGCCTTAAACTGCCACATCTCCAAACTGCTGGCCCTGGAGATGTTGCCGTTTAGGCTTGTGGAGACGCAGGCCTTCCGCGACCTGATGGCGGCTGCCGCACCTCGCTATTCCATCCCCAGCCGCCACTACTTTTCCCGGAGTGCCGTCCCCGCCCTACACCAGCACGTGTCGCGTAACATCAGGCGGGCCCTGAGGTACGCAGTCAGCGCAAAGGTCCACTTGACCACCAACTCGTGGACAAGCGCTTGCGGCCAGGGACGATACATCTCTTTGACGGCACACTGGGTGAATGTTGTGGAAGCGGGGACTGGGTCGCAAAGAGAGACGGCCTACCTACCACCCCCGCCCAAGATTGCCAGCAGGGGTTCTGATAAACCCCCCTCCTCTTCCTCCTCCTCCTCCTCCTCTGCCTTAACATCGCCCTCAGCCGCTAGCTGGAAGCGTTGCAGCACTGGCGCGGGGAGACGTCAGCAGGCGGTGCTTAAGCTCATCAGCTTGGGCGACAGGAAGCACAGCGCCCCAGAGGTGAGGGACGCCATATTGCAGCAGACGGAGATGTAGCTGTCGCCGCTGCAGCTAGGACCAGGCATGGTCGTGTGCGATAACGGCCGTAACCTGGTGGCGGCTCTGGAGCTTGCCAAACTCAATCACGTACCATGCCTGGCCCACGTTTTTAATCTGGTAGTCCAAAAATTTCTAAAGACTTACCCCAACCTGGCAGAGCTACTGGTGAAAGTGCGGCGCTTGTGCGCTCACTTTCGGAAGTCAACTGTAGCTGCTGCTAGCTTAAAAAAACTCCAGCAACGCCTCCATTTGCCTGAACATCGGCTGTTGTGCGACCTGCCGACTCGCTGGAATTCCACCTATTCCATGTTGGCCAGGGTGTGTGAGCAGCAGAGAGCATTGATGGAGTACCAGATTATGAATCCACGCGTGCCTCCAACTCAGCTCCCTCAGTTTGCCAACCACGAGTGGCCATGGATGGCAGACATATGCGATGTACTGCGTATCTTTGAGGAGTCCACCAAGAAGGTCAGCAGCGAGGACGCTATAGTGAGCGTAACCATCCCGCTCCTATGCGTCCTTAAAGAATCGCTCATCGCAATAAGGGAGAACGCATTGCACGCAGAGGAGACGGGGGTAAGAGGAGACGCAACGGAGCTACACAGTCAGACCACACTTTTGTCTGCTTCTCGGTGGCAGTTGCAGGAGGAGGAGGAGGATGAGGAGGACGACGTGGAGGTGGCTGTGGAAGAAGAGGCGGATGCTGGCGGCAAGGGTAGCAGTCAGGCTGTGTGCGTCCCATTGGTTCAGCGCGGATGGGGCGGAGAGGAGGCGGAAGAGGAAGAGGAGGAAATGGCAAGTGATCCTTCTGGTGGGGGCAGTGACGTCATGCCTATTCAGAGTCTGGCACACATGGCTGACTTCATGCTGGGCTGCTTTTCCCGGGACACACGTGTTGTCCGGATAGTGGAGAACAAACTGTACTGGGTCTTCGCACTCCTGGACCCCCGGTATAAAGATAACGTCTCCTCTTTTATTCCGGTAGAGGAGAGGACGAATCGATTGCTGGAATACCAGAGGGAACTCGTGCAGAACATGATGGAGATTTTCCCACCCACCATCGCTGGCGGCAGAGAGGAGAGGGTCTCCCAGAGTCCCACAACATCTATTCTGCTCACCTCTTGGGCCTACAAACAATTTTTCTCATGGCTCACCTCTTGGTCCTACAAACAATTTTTAAGAGGTCTCACCTCTTGGGCCTACAAACAATTTTTAAGAGGTCTCACATCTTTGGCCTCCACATAATTTTTAAGAGGTCTCACCTCTTGGGCCTACAAACAATTTTTCTCATGGCTCACCTCTTGGGCCTACAAACAATTTTTAAGAGGTCTCACCTCTTGGGCCTACAAACAATTTTTATTATGGCTCACCTCTTTGGCCTCCACATAATTTTTAAGAGGTCTCACCTCTTGGGCCTACAAACAATTTTTCTCATGGCTCACCTCTTGGGCCTACAAACAATTTTTAAGAGGTCTCACCTCTTGGGCCTACACATAATTTTTAAGAGGTCTCACCTCTTGGGCCTACAAACAATTTTTATTATGGCTCACCTCTTGGGCCTTAATACAATTGTTAAGAGGTCTCACCTCTTGGGCCTACAAACAATTTTTAAAAGGTCTCACCTCTTTGGCCTCCACATAATTTTTAAGAGGTCTCACCTCTTGGGCCTACAAACAATTTTTCTCATGGCTCACCTCTTGGGCCTACAAACAATTTTTAAAAGGTCTCACCTCTTGGGCCTACAAACAATTTTTATTATGGCTCACCTCTTGGGCCTACAAACAATTTTTCTCATGGCTCACCTCTTGGGCCTACAAACAATTTTTAAGAGGTCTCACCTCTTGGGCCTACAAACAATTTTTATTATGGCTCACCTCTTGGGCCTTAATACAATTTTTAAGAGGTCTCACCTCTTTGGCCTCCACTTAATTTTTTCGAGGGCTCACCTCTTGGGCCTCCATATAATTTTTTCGAGGGCTCACCTCAAGCTAACTTTGCGCACTCATTAAAATATTTTCACAACAAGGACCTAAGAGCCCTCGATGGGAGAGCTTTGTGTGGGGGCCTGTTATAGGGAAGAGATGCGGCCCTGCGGGCTCTAGCCTGCCTTCTCCATGAGCCTCTGGCCAGCCCACGGCCTCTTCCTGCCTTTTGCGGTCCTACGCATCCCTCAACATCCCCACTGTTTTACCTGCTAGACATGACACTGGGCCAGGTCGGGTCACTGACTTCGTCATACTCAACCACCTCCTCTTACACTGCCTCACTTTGCTCCTCTTACACTGCTCACTTTGCTCCTCCCTTGCTGGCAACTGTGTCTCATCATCGTCCCTAATCATTTTACACTTTAGTGCCCGTTCCACACCACCATCAGCTAGAGATGGAGCTTGCTCCAGTGTTTGGGCATCAGAACAAACAAAATCCTCAGATAGCTCCTGCGATTCTTGCATGGGTGGGAACACTGGGTTGATAACATTGGGCAGGGTGGGAGGAAGGAGGGTCAGAGTGAGGTCCCTGCAGTTTCTGCAGGCTATCGACGAGACTGGACTTTGTGGACTTGACTGGGTGGTGGACAGATTTAACAAATCTAGAAGGAGAAGGAGGGGTTTGCCGAGCTGTCTGTAAGGGTTGCGGAAATCCAGACAGAACCAAGGCCCAAAACTTGGGTGGGGGTAGCAGGTTTGCCCGTCCCCGCCTCCACAACATTCACCCAGTGTGCCGTCAGGGAGATGTAGCATCCCCGGCCTCAAACCAAAGTGTTGGTGGTCAAATGGCCTTTTGCAGTAACCGTGTTACTCGGGCGTGGATGATGTTTAGGGACATGTGCCTGGGCAAGGCAGGGATGGCACAGAGGGAAAAATAGTGATGGCTTGATTGCTTTCCCCCTTGCCTATGCCATCTGTGGTTGTCATAGGCAACGTGATTTTAAGGGGTGCAGAATTGTATCTTCTTTTTTTGTCTAGTTTGGCTTGGGGTCCATGGCAATGTAGAGGAAAGAAGATTTCCTTGTATGGTCTCACTTTACAGAGAGGTTACATTGTCTTTGGAGTGTATTGTTGAGAGGCTGTGATAGTGGCGTAATAGTGCGACTTGGGCGCGTTATATGCACCCAGACATGCTTCCCCTGCTGTCCCAGTTGCATTCCAGCAGTGTTGGCATCCTTTTCTGAGGTTTCAGGGTGGACTTGGTGACCTCCAAGTGGTCGAATTGAGATTTCCAAGTGGCGAGCATTTTTTTCCCATAGACTTTAATGGGATTCGATATTCGGTCGAATAGTCGAATATCGCGGTCTATTCGAATCGAATTTTGAACTTTCGAATATTTCACTACTCGCTCATCTCTATTTGCTATAACTTTCATTACCATTGCAGATCAGCTGCTCATGTTTGTAAGTTGCAATACCCTCACTTGCTGCCACTATCTCTAATCCCTTTGGAATATAAACTCATTTTATTGGGGTTTTCTCTCATATTATACTGATATTGTACTAAACTGTTTTGCCTACAGCACCTACTTTAAAAATTGATTTTTGGATGATCATGAAATTTAAATTAAAGGATCATATTTCCATGATAGAGACTAAAAAAATATTTTTAGCCCTTAGAATATTCATGTATGTTGGAAGTTTTCACTTTGAAGCCGCTTGTGAACGCAGCTGGTTCCATAGCTATTGAGTTTCTGCTGTTTTAAGCAGCAGAGACTCGGGTATAATGTCTGTGATTGGCAATAACATTTGACCCTGGCACCTGAGCACTGAAAAAATGGAATTGTGTATTTTCAGGTCTGGATAGGCTCCCAGCATATCATAACTGTAGTTCCTAAAATGACTTTCTGGTAACAGGACTTTGTTGTATACCAGCAAATGGAGCTTACAATCTAGCGCTCCATGGCTGATTCTGAAAATTATATATTCTAGCTCTCTGGCTTAAAAAATATAAATAAATAAAAAATATGAACATTCATCACCCCTTCACTAGAATAAAAATAAAAATAAATAAAAAATATATATCATAGGCATTGTTGCATCCGAAAACACCCATACTATTAAAATATAAAAATATTTATTTTATGCGGTGAACAACATTACTGAAAAAAAGCAAAATGTCTGATTTGCAATTTTTAATTGCTTCACCTCCCAAAAAATTGTATAAAAAGTAATTAAAAAGTTATATAAATACCAAAATAACTGAATAAAAACAATAAATTGCCTTGCAAAAAATTAGTCTTCACATAGCTCTGTAGACATAGCTATATAAATAAAAACTTTTGTGAGTTAGAATATGGATTTTGATTTTTTCTGTATTAAAAGACTAGAAAAACTATATAAATGGTATTGGTATTGGTAATGGTATTTTTATAATCATACTGACCTGGTGAATGAAAGTAACAGGTTAGTTTTACCACATGCTATAAAAACCAAACCTGTAAAACTGTGGCTGAACTACATTTTTCCATCTATTTTTCCCCGAATTAGAAAATTAGAAAATTATAAATTGTTTGACAAAAAAAAGTCCATACAAGTAAAAGAAATCATGGCTCCAGGAAGTGAAAAACGAAAACGAAAAAAAAATCCTCTGGGGCTTATGGGGTTAAAATTAATTTCATATTCGGACATGTTTTACTTAGTAACAGGACATTATGCTGCTACAACTAACAATATTGTTGCATCTAAAAAAAATGGGAATCTAGGTGGGCATTAAAAAAAGTTTTAAAATGTTTTTCTACATCTGTGACAGTGTTATATTTTTAAACCTTATTTAGTTTTTCTGTTTACATTTATATGTTAGATATAATGTCATATTGTTTCTTGAGGAAAATGTTAGCTATCATATGTATATGATGGATCTTGCTATGTACTGAGTAATGCAGACTAAGCATGAACATAATATAAACAGGTTAATATTTGCACATATTAGATAACATTGACAGAAAAAAGTCTAACTACATATAGATGAAAAATATATTTATATGAAAGGAACCCAAGTTTCTGGAAAACATATAAAATTGTGATGCCCTTTAGCTCAAATATATGCTAGGATATGTCCCCATTGTCTGATAGGTGCGGGTCCCACCGCTGGAACCCACACCTATATCAAGAATGGAGCAGGGAAGGTAGAGGCTGGAGGATGGATGCCAGGTTTCTCCAGGTAAAGCCACCACCAAGCGCTCTCCTTATAGAAGTGAATAGAAGCGCACAGCGCTTGTATGGCTACCACTCCTATTCATTTCTATTTGGCCAATGTAAATTGCCAGTGCTCGGCTATTTTCGGCAGCCCCATAGAAATGAATAGAAGGCAGTTGCATATGTGCTGTGCACCCACCACCACTTTCAGGACTCCGTTCTCTGTGTACATATAGGTGATGTCAGGGGCTTAGCTAAAGGCTCATGGGCCCTGGTGCAAGAGTTCAGCTTAGGCCCCCCATCCCTCAGTGCTTTGTGTATCTTCTTATTCAGCACAAGGGTCTTTGGGCCCCCTCAGGCTCCTGGGCCCGGTAGCGACTGCTACCTCTGCACCCCCTATAGCTACGCCTCTAGGTGTTGTGACCCCATTGTCTGAGATGGAAATACACCACTAAAGTCATTACAACAATTTCTAAAGCTGACTATATACTTGAGACGTTGATAGGCCTAATCTATCAGTCATTAAATAAACAATACCTCCAGAAACATGACAGATTAAAATGGCTCAGCAGGGAGTCCTTTTTTTTTTTTAAACCAACTCCCTAGTTTTTTACAACAATGGCAAATTATCAGTCGAGTTCAGCCAGTCAACGGACAAAAGTTTATGAGTGACACATTATATTTTGAGCAGGCAATGAAAGTTTTTGAAGGACAGTTGTACAGAATGGGCAAAGTTGGCCATTCTGGTCAACTTTTGTCTCATGTGTATGGCCAGCTTAATTTAAGAATTCAGTGGGCTTTTTATGTTTGATACAAATAAATGAAATCAATTTTATCACTATCACACAGTTTTGTGGCTCTCATAAAACAAATGTCTGCTCCAAGTTGATTATGTTGTGTTTGTCTGATGGCTAAAGTGTCTAACTCTTTCATAACCACTTTTCTTGTTTTCAATGTGTCCAGAACAATTTTTTCATCTACTTTCAAATATAGTTTATTCAATGTATACATTTTTTTGCAAATTTTAAATGTTTTATTAGACACAGGGCAAGGGCATTTTTTATATTTTGATTCAGATTTACAAAAATCAATTCTATAATGGATCCTATGTCTTATGTGTAGGGCCAGCTTTATGTAAGAACTCAGTGAGCTTTGTATGTTTGATACAAATAAATGAAATCAATTCTATCACTATCACACAGTTTTGTGGCTCTGATAAAACAAATATCTGCTCCTAGCTGTTGATGCTGAGTTTGTTGATGGCTAAAGTGTCTAACTCTTTCATAATCACTTTTCTAGTTTTCAGTATGTCCAGAACATTTTTATCATCTACTTTCAAATATACTTTATTCAATTTTATATATTTGCTTGCAAATTTTGTTATCTCTTTTACTGCATATAGAACATGTTTTATATTGTGATTTAGGTTTACAAAAATCAATTATATCACAACATATTATGGATCCCATGAATATAAATCTTTGTGTCTAGTAGTTGGTGCTGCAGTTATAGGATATAGGAGTTGTTATCTGAGAGTCTAGCAATTTTGTCAATTTAAATGTTAAATTTGAGTATTATTTGCTATAATTTTCACCATGACAGTGGTTAAAGATTAAATGAAATACCCTGTTTGGTTTGTTAATTTGTGGGGAAAAAATGTGTGAAAAAAAGGGCGTCATTTATCAAGATTGGCGTTTTAGACACTAGTCTTAATACGGCCCTGCGCTGGCAGTAGATCCACCTAAATTATGTACAGGTGCCGCCCTCTATGTACATAACTTTTGCGGATCCAGCATAACTTCTAAATCTAACCAAGCTCCTTTGTTGGCACAGATTTAGATCATTTTCTACTCCTAAATCAGACATAGAAAATGATGAATGAGATGGGTCTGCTGGCCCATTCCCTTTCCCCACCCATGCCACCCCCAGTTTTTTAGACCTGGCGTGAGCGGGGAAAAGTTGCAGATTGCGACCAAGGAACCTTTGCACCACAATCTGAGCCAGCATAGATGTATTTATTTTAGCAAATAACCCCCAAAGTTCTTTGTACACAATAGATCATTGCAATATTTTACAGTTCATGCATATATACATAAAAATAATCATCTCTTGATTTTTGTGGCAACTTTTCCAGTTTTTCAATACGTACAAACATTTTTTTCATCTACTTAAAATATATTTTCTCCAATTTTAACTTTTCTTAAATATGTTTTTACATTTTTTTTACATAGAAGGCATTCAACTAACATACTAATATGATGCGAGAACCATTTCACCTTCTCTTCATTGCAAATATATAGCATTTTCACATTTCCTTTATGTGTTTGCATACAATGTAACAGCTTGTTACATTTTTGTATAACACTATTTTTGTATGTAGTTTTTTTTCTCTTTTTTCAAGTTTTTATTTTCATTTGACTTTTTTTTAAAGCCCCCTATATTTGAATTACCGTTTTCTTTTTATTCTTCTTACTGTAACCCTCAGGAGCCAACACAAAGAAACAAGCTGATGATATAGCCAATAATGACCGTGGTGAAGATGAAGGTATTTTTTTTATATTCAAGCTCAGTATGATGCATGAATATTTTTTTTCTTTTTTTATTCAATAATAATTTTTTTCTTGTAGCATATATTCTTAACATTTTTACTTCTTGAGCATTGAATCTTATTTTGATTTCTTTTAATTAGTGGTTTCTAATCTTTTTTTAACCAATGTACAAAATTCACAGGATGACATTGGGTCCCAAGTGCATGATTGACTGTTCACTGACAATTCTAAAATAAACATGAGGTTTATAAATTTCCACGAATCAACACTGTAGGGGAATATATAAAATAAAAATATCTTTAAACCCATCAAACAGCATAAACATAGGTACTTAAATATTTTTGTAATAAGGGTACATTATGAATTATAAGGTGCTTCAGGTGTGGTACAGAATTTTATTCCATTTTAAAGCTCATTATACAAAATGATAACATTATTTTATACTTTTACGAATATTCAATTTACTGCATACAGTTAGGGCCAGAAATATTTGGACAGTGACACAATTTTCGCGAGTTGGGCTCTGCATGCCACCACATTGGATTTGAAATGAAACCTCTACAATAGAATTCAAGTGCAGATTGTAACGTTTAATTTGAAGGGTTGAACAAAAATATCTGATAGAAAATGTAGGAATTGTACACATTTCTTTACAAACACTCCACATTTTAGGAGCTCAAAAGTAATTGGACAAATAAACATAACCCAAACAAAATATTTTTATTTTCAATATTTTGTTGCGAATCCTTTGGAGGCAATCACTGCCTTAAGTCTGGAACCCATGGACATCACCAAACGCTGGGTTTCCTCCTTCTTAATGCTTTGCCAGGCCTTTACAGCCGCAGCCTTCAGGTCTTGCTTGTTTGTGGGTCTTTCCGTCTTAAGTCTGGATTTGAGCAAGTGAAATGCATGCTCAATTGGGTTAAGATCTGGTGATTGACTTGGCCATTGCAGAATGTTCCACTTTTTTGCACTCATGAACTCCTGGGTAGCTTTGGCTGTATGCTTGGGGTCATTGTCCATCTGTACTATGAAGCGCCGTCCGATCAACTTGGCAGCATTTGGCTGAATCTGGGCTGAAAGTATATCCCGGTACACTTCAGAATTCATCCGGCTACTCTTGTCTGCTGTTATGTCATCAATAAACACAAGTGACCCAGTGCCATTGAAAGCCATGCATGCCCATGCCATCACGTTGCCTCCACCATGTTTTACAGAGGATGTGGTGTGCCTTGGATCATGTGCCGTTCCCTTTCTTCTCCAAACTTTTTTCTTCCCATCATTCTGGTACAGGTTGATCTTTGTCTCATCTGTCCATAGAATACTTTCCAGAACTGAGCTGGCTTCTTGAGGTGTTTTTCAGCAAATTTAACTCTGGCCTGTCTATTTTTGGAATTGATGAATGGTTTGCATCTAGATGTGAACCCTCTGTATTTACTTTCATGGAGTCTTCTCTTTACTGTTGACTTAGAGACAGATACACCTACTTCACTGAGAGTGTTCTGGACTTCAGTTGATGTTGTGAACGGGTTCTTCTTCACCAAAGAAAGTATGCGGCGATCATCCACCACTGTTGTCATCCGTGGACGCCCAGGCCTTTTTGAGTTCCCAAGCTCACCAGTCAATTCCTTTTTTCTCAGAATGTACCCGACTGTTGATTTTGCTACTCCAAGCATGTCTGCTATCTCTCTGATGGATTTTTTCTTTTTTTTCAGCCTCAGGATGTTCTGCTTCACCTCAATTGAGAGTTCCTTTGACCGCATGTTGTCTGGTCACAGCAACAGCTTCCAAATGCAAAACCACACACCTGGAATCAACCCCAGACCTTTTAACTACTTCATTGATTACAGGTTTACGAGGGAGACGCCTTCAGAGTTAATTGCAGCCCTTAGAGTCCATTGTCCAATTACTTTTGGTCCCTTGAAAAAGAGGAGGCTATGCATTACAGAGCTATGATTCCTAAACCCTTTCTCCGATTTGGATGTGGAAACTTTCATATTGCAGCTGGGAGTGTGCACTTTCAGCCCATATTATATATATAATTGTATTTCTGAACATGTTTTAGTAAACAGCTAAAATAACAAAACTTGTGTCACTGTCCAAATATTTCTGGCCCTAACTGTATATATTGTTCCTTTATCATTTTATAAAAAATACTGTTGTCTATTTGAAAGTGTGGATACATCTTGCAGTGTGTTTTAATGTATTCCCTTTCAGGATTTTCAATTCAGTAACCAGTGAAATAAAAATGATTTGAAATGTTATAAACATAGGTGAAACTGAACTCACTCAATCTGCCACTTACCTTCTACCCTGGCTGCAAATTGAGCATAAATCACATCCCAAAAAAAGCCCACTCAATCTAAATACACTCTGCTGCCCTCCATTGTTATGACTGACCAGATACCAATCTGGTAACTCACAAGTACATATTGTATAGGCATACAATGCTCTTAGGTATCAAACAGGTAAAACACTCTTTAAAAAGCTATGAATTCTTGGACCATACAAGAATGAAACATATTAAAGGTTAAGCTTTAAAACAGCTTAGGAATGCTGCTGGCTCTCCCCTTGCCATATTCAACAAAATAATCATTCTGGAAGTTGAATCAAAGTCTGATTTTTCAACAAGCCTTTAAAAATCAGACTTTGATTCAACTTCCAGAATGTTTAGCTGGTAAGATAGTCCTTTTTCCCTGGGAGATACCTCTTTGTATAAGATTTTAATACAAAAAAGGCACTGCTTACAAAGTTGAAAGAGACAAATAAAATATCATGCAGAAGAAGCAAAAAGGTTTTAAAAATTACAGAAAAAAAGAGAAGACCACTTACAAGCTGAAGTCCCTTCTGCACCCCTGAAGGTAGGAATTATAAAACATACCCAGATATGAAGTCTGACTTCAACTGTATGAACTCCATTGTATATCATCAGTCATATTTCAGACATTCAGTTCTAGGTTCTGGTTTCTAAGTCATCCTTTTAGTTAAGTATCCAAATCCCTTGTATATCACTGGATAGTAAATTGATAAGAAGGTTTAACAGACAGTAGATGTTGACTCAATGTGCCAACTAACCAGTTTGGCTTTGGGATACATCTAAGGGGGTTGTCTTGTTGGTCCTCTGCTAGTCACCCTTTAACCCCTATACAGTGAAATGGACTTCACTCCAGGAAATCACCAAGGATGATACCTTTTACAGTAGTCCTGATGTAGTTGACAACATACCCACTTGGATCAGAGACACCAGTGCAAAGCATTGAAGGAGCAGGTAACATTTAAAGTCAGGAGACAAGCTGGGATGAGGGCAGGCATAGTGCGTCCACATCTATGAAACAAATCCAAGATCAGGACAGACTGGGGAGGATCAGAGGCTTTAAACAGGCATACCTTCACTAGGACTAGCAAACACTAAAATATCTAAATCTCAGGCAAAGGGGTGGTACCAGCAGCCTAGTAGAGACAGTAGGAGATTAACTCTAGCCACAGAGAACTTCACTGAGCACTAGCCACAGTACACAGAGTAAGTGGAGTGACACCTTTGCCCTCCTGGGATAGTGGCGTAGTGGCAGACACTGGCCACCAGCATAAAAGTACCCCCCATTGTGCATCCTCTTCTTTGGTCCAGGCTGTGCTAGGAATGTTTTTAGGAGGATAGGAGCATGTAAGTTTTGTGCAGGCTCCCAAGACCTCTCCTCAGGACCAAAACATTTTCAGTCTATCAGATAATATGTTAACTGACTTTCTTCACATAGAACATGCTCTTGATCTCAAATTTATTCTCATTACTGACAGAAACAGGGGTAGATACAGAGCTTCTTGAATAATGGTTGAGCACCAGAGGTCTAAGAAGGGACACGCGAAAGGAACTGGGAATGTGGAGAGACAGTGGCAGGTGAAGCTTGTAACAGGCTGGATTGACTTGGGTGATGATTTTGAAAGGCCCCAGGAAACTAGGAGCAAATTTTAAAAATGGCACTCTCAGGTAGATAATTTGTCAAGTCTAGCAAGACGCTGTTTCCAAAAAATTGTGAAGGAACTCTTCCTTTCTTGTTTGCAAATCTATTAGTGCAGAAGCCCAGGTCAGGAAAACCTTGGTCTCCTACTGGATCTGAGGTTTTTGTTTTTTGTTTTTTGTTTTTTTTTTACCATGGTACTTGCACCTGGCACTTCAAAGCAAAAATCTTTAGGTATAGAGGAAGCTCATTTTCTTGATCTGAGGAGTCAATAGAATGAGACAAAACATCTGCCTTAATTTTCTTATATGCTGGACAAAAGCAACAAAAAAATTAAATGGGCAAGACATAGAGACCATTGGGCCAGGAAATTATTGAGTCATGGAGCCAACTGAAGATATGTTAGTTTTTGTGATTGGTATAGATGGTCAGATCGATGGCTTGGTCTGAATGGGAGGGAGGTTTAATCATAATGGGGGTTGTTATATGAGTTCTGGGGGTCATTCACATTTGGGAATGTGATCTGAGGTCTAAAGGGGGGGCATTCACATTGGAGTCTGAGCAGAGGTCTTATTGGGGTCTTATTAACATTGGGGGTATAAACTGAGGTTTGAATTAGGGTCTTATTTACATTGGGTTCTGAGGTCTAATGAAAAATATTTTTTCTTATTCTGTTCCTTTAAAATCTAGTTGTGTCTTATGGGCAGGTGCATCTTATAAGACAAAAATATGGTATGGTCTGCAGAGGAGAAGGCATTAGAGAACAGGTGTATAGAATCCCCTTATTGCAAGAGAATAGTTCCAGTCCCCACATAGGATGTATCTACCTCTAGGAAGAACTGTTTGACAGAGTCTGGGCAATGGAGAATTAAGGCTGAATAAAAAAACCTAGTTAAAAGGGTTGTACAGGGGTTTTATATTAATGATCTATCATCAGGATAGGTCATCAATATCAGATTGGTGGAGGTCTGACAGGTCGGACCCCTGCCAATCAGATATTGATGAACTATCCTGCAAAACTGTCTAAAAATTGTAGTACAATTTTAGCACCAAGGAAAAAGAGAAGGAAAAGAGGGTTATTGACAGATATATTGGGAAACCCCAAAATATATGATAATAGATATAAATGAGGCGCCAAATGGGTGGGAAGAGATATGTGCACAATTTTATCAGATATGAGTAGTGGAGGTATTTTGGTGGTAGAGCAGTGATGGAGAGAAAAAAGATAAAACAGGCTGCACAGGCTGTCCAAGTGTGGGAGTTCTCTGACACTACAGGATACAACATTCAAAGGGAGTGGTGTGTGAATCACGCAACCAAAAAGGACCTTAGGTAGGCACTAGAGATGAGCGAACATGCTCGTACGAGCTTGGTGCTCATTTGAGTATTAGGGTATTCGCATATGCTCAATAGTCGGACGAGCATATCGTGATTCTCAAGGAAATGGCAACTTCCTCTTCCTGCATGTTAGGTGCCATTTTTCAGCCAATCAACATGCAGGAGAGTCTTTGGTACCCCCTAGCATCACGTGGGGCCCCTACAAGTCGATAGCAGGGATTGGCTGGCCAGATCAGATGACCTGGGAATATAAGAATCTGGTCCGGCACTGCTCGCATCATACGCCGTCTGCATGAGATTAGGGATAGAGCTGCTGTCTGTCAGAGGATAGATCATCAATATAAAGCCACTGCACAACCCCTTTAAGAGACTTAAAGGTGAATTAAACCTCAGAGGACTATACTCTGGGATTGACCCTTTATAACTAAGAGCAGAAATAGGTGCTGTGAAAGTAGAAAAATGTGGAATAAATTGTCTGTAGTAGTTAGCTAATCTGGCTAACCAGATCAACCAGATCAGCATTGAAAAGGCCAAAATGCTTCACTAGGTATTCAAAATGTCCACCTTGGATGTTAAATTAGGTTTTCCATTCATTCTCACAAATTGGAATTAAATTGTAGGTCCCCTAGAAGGTCCAGTTTGGCAAAGATATTGGCTCCGCAAATTCTGTCAAATAGTTCAGAAATTGTTGTCAAGGAGTATTTATTTACTTCATTGTTATTTTATTTAGATTGCAGCATGCAATGCAAGGCTGAAAAGAGCTTTCTTTCTACCCAGCTTCAGCCAAGGAGGAGGATTTTCAAATAAAATCTCTTTCCAGGTTCTCCTTGATGTATACTGACATGGTCAGTATTTTAGGCAAGAACAACTGTTAGACCTTGTGGAGGAGTTGTTCCTGGCAGGAGTGCTATAGAACAGTAAGGTAAATATAAGGCCAATGAGGAGGCAACTTCTCAGTCTCGATCAAAAACATTGACATAGGTGGCATGAGCAGGAGGCAACTCATTCAGATTTTGTGGAACAGATGAAAGAGGCTGATCAAGTCTCAGTCAATGGAGGTGACATTCAAATTCCCAATGCAGTATCTCTCCCTGGTCCCAGCCCAGGACACAACTGTGCAGATGGAGCCAGGATAGCCCCAGTAACATAGAGCTGGTAGACACAAGTAAGACAAACAAGGATATTTTCTCTTTGTGGCATGCACCTACTTGTTGGTCTAAGGGCATGGTAAGAAACTGAATGTACTCTGAAAAAGCCCTGTCATCAACAGAAGTCACCACCAAGGGTTTATCAAGGCATTAAATGGTTTACCACGAACTGATTGGTTCACCACAGCCTTATATAGTAAGGCTGATCTGGAGTGCAAGGAGGTTAAAGTGGTAAATAGAATACCATTACACGACACTAACACAGGTAATGCTAATCTAGGAGAGGATTGATCTTCACCTAGGGTAATCTCTCTTACCGACGCTAGGCTCTGAAGTTTTCATCCAATTCAGTCAGTCTGATGCTGTCCACCTGTATAGGTTCAGGAGTATTAGTTACATAAGAAGGAGCTGGAGCCAGTGATCTCTGAATTGCTAGTGCCAAGTTTACAGATTTTTTTCTCATAAACATCTACATGTTCACATTCTCTGAATCACAGATCAGTGCAGAGGGCTAGAGATATCAAGATCTCCAATGTGGATGGTATTTTGCAACTCAATAGTTTGTCATTAATTTGCCCCAGACAGACCCTCCTAAAATGCTACCACTACACTTTCATTATTCTAGACTAGCTCCTGGGCCTGAGACTGAATGGTGTATTGGAGAGAGGAGACACAGAAGAGGTATGCCCTGGCATCTCCAAGACTCTGTGGAATATCTCCAGGAACTGCTTTAAATTATACAATAGACTACAGCAGGCTACAGATGCTCTTCCCCTGTCCCCGAAATCCTGCTTGCGGCTTGTCATCTATGCACCCCCTGCCTCCTGTTCACAGCCTTCTTCCCCCCTCAGCCTTCCTCACCAGGTTAAAGCCCACCTGCCCCATTTGCAACCACCACTATGATTATAGCTGCCGGGCACAGCAGGGTGGCTGGAGCTGCCATAATCTGAATGCACCCCCTGCAAATGGCACGAGGAGGGTCTGGAGTGTAGCACCTATCCTTTCTGGTGCCTAAGCCGAGAATAGAAATGGCACCCCCCCCACCAATCCCCATGCCAAATTATCACCCTAACCCCTTCCCTCCTAACATTACAGACATCACTACAAAACATGCAGGATAATACAGCCCCACACATCTCTTACGTACATCCAGTGATGTTTCCTTTAAAGTAGATATTTTCTTTACTAATCTTCTCCAGTCAGACCACAACACCATGATGATTTTTCAGCGACCCCTTGTCTCTGCAGAGTTTGACAGACATCTTAGTTTCATACTTTTGTATCATCCTCACAACTTCTCAACACCCCATCCTACTAACCCCAATACTGTGCCTGCTGTGCTCCCCAATACTATACTGCAGAAACAGTCCTCCTGAAAATACTAGTGCCCCCAAATAATTGTTGGCAGACAGTGCCATAAAAAATAACTGCACCCAGCAAATACTGCCCCTAATTGTGTAAACCTAATATTCCCAAAACATATTTGTAGTAAGCTGATACTGTTACTAGGGTGATACTAGGGTGTTCACTACAGTAATAGTAATCCCCAAAGTCCCACCAGTAGTAATAATGCTCTGCCAGAGTGCACTTAGTAGTAATAGTTCCCCCAATAGTAATAAAGCCCCCAATGTGCCCCAGAAGCAATAATGCTCCCAAGTGCCCCGTCTAGTACCAGTACGTAAAATGCCCCTTTATAATGTGTGTCAGTACAAAGAATACCTCCTCTTAGTTCCCCAGTTGAGCTAATGTCCCTATAATGTGTGCCAGTATAAAATACCCCTGTATAGTGTCACCAGTAAATGCCCGCATATCGCTCCTCTCCCCCTTCCTCACAGTGTCCCCCATAATGCGCCAGTATAAAATGCCCCTATATATTGCCCCAGTAGATGCCGTCATAGTGTCTCCCATAATGTGCCAGTATAAAATAAATGTCTTAGTGCCCCAGTAGATGCACCATAGTGCTTCTGCCCTCCTAGTTCCCCCATAATGTACCAGTAAAAAAGCCTCTATATAGTGCACCTATAGTTATCATCTCCACCCCCCCATAGTGCACCCAACAGATTTATGTCAAAATTTAAAAAATAAAAAATACCTTCATGCTTATGGCAGCAATGCGATGCATGCCTCTTCTGGCTTCTGTCCCGCATTTTATGCTGCCTGTTTCAGGTGGCACAACTATAATGACAGCATCGTAACGGCTGCGCCGGCCTTTAATATGATTCAGGCTTAGTGCCTGTAGAGGAATGGGAAAGAGAGACTGCGCTTCTGTGTCCTGTTGTAGCAATCAACTGTATCACTGTCCTGAGTATGGCAATAAAGATGAATGTACAGAGATTAGCTCTTCCACAATGGAAGTGTTTATTTTCCACGGCCCTGCTGCCGCCACCGTTGATCCCCACTTATCTAGCCTAATTGTTGGTGCAGCTCTGTAAAAGCAGGCATGATCACAGGGATCGATTTAAGAAAAAAAATCAGACTGCTTCTAGGGGAGGTCCACACCCATCAGAACTCCTGTGGGTGAGCCCCTAATGGCAACAACAGTTCACAAAAAGTTGTGACAGGGGCATCAAAAGGTCAGAAATATAAGTGGTTCTAATAATAAAAACAACAGCAACAGCAATTTGCAACTAAGTCACATGAATGGGCATAAAATAATTTTAGAGAGGCAGAGTCTCTCAGGAGCAAAGATAGGCAGAGGTTTAGCAAAACTGTCTAAAAATTGTAGTACAATTTTAGCACCAAGGAAAAAGAGAAGGAAAAGAGGGTTATTGACAGATATATTGGGAAACCCCAAAATATATGATAATAGATATAAATGAGGCGCCAAATGGGTGGGAAGAGATATGTGCACAATTTTATCAGATATGAGTAGTGGAGGTATTTTGGTGGTAGAGCAGTGATGGAGAGAAAAAAGATAAAACAGGCTGCACAGGCTGTCCAAGTGTGGGAGTTCTCTGACACTACAGGATACAACATTCAAAGGGAGTGGTGTGTGAATCACGCAACCAAAAAGGACCTTAGGTAGGCACTAGAGATGAGCGAACATGCTCGTACGAGCTTGGTGCTCATTTGAGTATTAGGGTATTCGCATATGCTCAATAGTCGGACGAGCATATCGTGATTCTCAAGGAAATGGCAACTTCCTCTTCCTGCATGATAGGTGCCATTTTTCAGCCAATCAACATGCAGGAGAGTCTTTGGTACCCCCTAGCATCACGTGGGGCCCCTACAAGTCGATAGCAGGGATTGGCTGGCCAGATCAGATGACCTGGGAATATAAGAATCTGGTCCGGCACTGCTCGCGTCATACGCCGTCTGCATGAGATTAGGGATAGAGCTGCTGTCTGTCAGGGAGAGTGTTAGGGCCTGAATTTAGATGTTGGTTAGGCAGGAATCACCCACAAAGAACCCAACAGCCCTTCTAAGGGCTACAAGCACCTTTTTTTTATCTCCTCCTGACTGCTGGCTGGGACTTGTAGTGCAGCTGCCGCCATCTTGGCGGCACGCTGTGCACAGCAACTGGTGGTAGAAGGGACAGCACGTGGTCCAAAAAGAACCAAATAAAATTGCCCAAAGTCCTCTCAGTAATCATTTTTGCTGCTGCTGGTGCTGCTGCTGTACCTTGGCTTGCTGGGATCTGTAGTCTAGGGAATACGTTTTTTTAATCATTTCTATACACTACAGTTCAGTGAACAATTATGTAGTGTACTGTACAGTAGCGTCAGACTAGGGAATATGTTTTTCTCTCATTTCTATACACTACAGTCCAGTGAACAATTATGTAGTGTACTGTACAGTAGCATCAGTCTAGGGAATACGTTTTTCTCTCATTTCTATACACTACAGTCCAGTGAACAATAATGTAGTGTACTGTACAGTAGCGTCAGTCTAGGGAATACGTTTTTCTCTCATTTCTATACACTACAGTCCAGTGAACAATTATGTAGTGTACTGTACAGTAGCGTCAGTCTAGGGAATACGTTTTTCTCTCATTTCTATACACTACAGTCCAATGAACAATTATGTAGTGTGCTGTACAGTAGCGTCAGTCTAGGGAATACGTTTTTGTCTCATTTCTATACACTACAGTCCAGTGAACAATTATGTAGTGTACTGTACAGTAGCGTCAGTCTAGGGAATACGTTTTTGTCTCATTTCTATACACTACAGTCCAGTGAACAATTATGTAGTGTACAGTACAGTAGCGTCAGTCTAGGGAATACGTTTTTCTCTCATTTCTATACACTACAGTCCAGTGAACAATTATGTAGTGTACTGTACAGTAATGTCAGTCTAGGGAATACGTTTTTCTCTCATTTCTATACACTACAGTCGAGTGAACAATTATGCAGTGTACTGTACAGTAGCGTCAGTCTAGGGAATACGTTTTTCTCTCATTTCTATACACTACAGTCCAGTGAACAATTATGTAGTAAACTGTACAATAGCGTCAGTCTAAGAAATACGTTTTTTTCTCATTTCTATACACTACAGTCCAGTGAACAATTATGTAGTGTGCTGTACAGTAGCGTCAGTCTATAAAATACATTTTTTCTCTCAGTTATATGTACTACAGTCCAGTGAAAAATGTAGTGGTTTGCGGTAAAATAGCCGCCATTTAAAGACTACGTTTTTTTCTCATTTATATATACTACAATCCAGTGAACAATTCTGTGGTGTGCTGTACAGCAGCGTCAGTCTATAAAATACGTATTTTCTCAGTTATCTGTACAACAGTCCAGTAAAAAATGAAGTGGTTTGCGGTAAAATAGCCGCCATTTAAAGACTACGTTTTTTTCTCATTTATATATACTACAGTCCAGTGAACAATTCTGCAGTGTGCTGTACAGCAGCGTCAGTCTATAAAATGCGTATTTTCTCAGTTATATGTAATACAGTCCAGTGAAAAATGGAGTGATTTGCAGTACAATAGCTGCCATTTAAAGACTACGTATTTTCTCAGTTATATGTACTACAGTCCAGTGAAAAATGTAGTGGTTGGCGGTAACATACCCGCCATTTTAAGAATCCTTTTTTTTCTCTCAGTTATATATACTACAGTCCAGTGAAAAATGGAGTGGTTGGCGTGAAATTAGCCTCAGTCTAAAAATTCCTTTTTTTCTCTCAGTTATATATACTACAGGGCAGTGAACAATTCTGTCATGTGCGGTATAGTAGCCACACTCTAGTGTTGACACCAACAAGTGACCAAGTAAGTTGAGGTAGCAGGTGAAGCACATAAAATTTTACACTGATACAGCATAGTGGTGATCCCAGAGTGACCAAGTTACACTCAGGTAGAAGGTGAAGTACATACAATTTTACACTGATACAGCATGGCGGTGAATGCTGAGTGACCAAGTTACACTCAGGTAGCAGGTGAAGCACATAAAATTTTACACTGACACAGCATGGCAGTGAACCCAGAGTGACCAAGTTACACTCAGGTAGCAGGTGAAGCACATAAAATTTTACACTGATACAGCATGGCGGTGAACCCAGAGAGACCAAGTTACACTCAGGTAGCAGGTGAAGCACATAAAATTTTACACTGACACAGCATGGCGGTGAACCCAGAGTGACCAAGTTACACTCAGGTAGCAGGTGAAGCACGTAAAATTTTACACTGATACAGCATGGCGGTGACACCACCAATGCTTTGGTCAAACTGATATTGCAGTCAAATGGCTGTAGGTGAGCCTCCCAAAAATTTGTTTTGGAGTGCCTGAAGTTGACCCTCCTCTAAAATAGTTTTGGAGAGTCTGTAGTTGACCCTCCTATAAAATTGTTTTTGAGTTTCTGTAGTTGACGCTCCTAAAAAATTGATTGGAGAGAGAGCCTGTAGGTGGCCCTCCGTAAACATTGTTTGTAAAGAGCGCCAGTTGGCCCTCAGAAACATTGCCTGTTGGCTCAGCGTTTGTGTGCGAAGAGGACGAGGAGGAGGAGAGGAGAGGATACATAAAGTATCTTCATGTTGAGCTGCTTTCCCCCGGTGGAGATTTCCATTCCGGTGAAATCCAGGCTTTATTCATTTCAATAATAGTCAGCCTGTCAGTGCTGTCAGTTGACAGGCGTGTACGCTTATCAGTGATGATGCCACCAGCTGCAATGAAGACCCGCTTTGACAACACGCTAGCGGCAGGGCAGGCCAGCACCTCTAAGGCGTACAGCGCCAATTTCTGCAACGTGTCCAGCTTTGCAACCCAGTAGTTGTATAGAGCGAGTGTGTGAGTGATCACGCAGGACGTTGGTATGGTCATCTAGGTACTCCCTCACCATCTTACTGAACAGCTCCCCGCTACTGGGGGACGGGTGACATAGTCTTGCTGGGGTGACATAAAACTGGCAAAGGCCTTGGAGAGTGTTCCCCTGCCAGTGCTTGACAAGCTGCCTGCTCCCCTCCTCTCCCCCGCTACTTGGCCCACAGAACTACGTCCTCTGCCGCTAGCGTTGTCAGATGGGAAGGATAGTTTCAGCTTGTGCACCAGGGCCTGTTGATATTGATTCACTCTCATACTCCTCTCCTCTACAGGAATGAGAGTGGAAAAGTTCTGCTTGTACCGGGGGTCCAGGAGGGTGAACACCCAGTTATCAGTGTTGTCAAAAATGCGAGGGTCACGGGAAAGGCAGCTTAACATGAAGTCAGCCATGTGCGCAAGAATCCCAACACACAAGAATTCCCTTTTCTCAATAGGCTAACTCTCCATTTCCTCCTCCTCCAACTCCTCCTCTTCAGCCCATACACGCTCAACAGATAAGAAGGAATGAGCATAGGTACCCTCTTCAGTCTCGACAACAGTATCCTTCTCTTCCTCCTCTTCCTCCTCCTCCTCCTCCTCCAATACGCGCTGAGAAACAGACCTGAGGGTGGTCTGGTTATCAAGCAACGTATCTTATTCCCCCATCTCCTGTGACAAGCGCAAAGCCTCTGACTTCATGCTGAGCAGTGAGTTTTCCAGCAGACAAAGCAGCGGGATGGTGACGCTGATAATGGCGGCATAGCCGCTGACCATCTGTGTTGACTCCTCAAAGTGGCTTTACACCTGACAGATATCAGACATCCATGTCCACTCCTCATTGTAGACTTGAGGAAGCTGACTAACCTGACTACCAGTTCTCGTGAAAGTTGTCATCTGGCAGTCTACAATGGCTCTGCGCTGCTGGTAAACCCTGGCTAACATGTGTAATGTGGAATTCCATTGTGTGGGCACGTCGCACAACAGTCGGTGAGCTGCCGTTGCACTGCCCTGAGAGTAGCAGCATCTGTGGTTGACTTGCGTAAATGCGCCCAGATGCGTCGCACCTTGGTGAGCAAATCAGACAAATTGGGGTAGGTCTTGAGGAACCGCTGAACCACAAGATTGAACACGTGGGCCAGGCAGGTTTTATATGCAGTGTTTATATGGGTTGTTGTTACTTTGGGAAATAGTATTGGTGTATAATGGCACACGTGTGAGCCTGCCGAGTTACAGACACCAGGTTACGCCCGTTGTCATACACAACCATGGTGGTGTGCCTCTTGTCACCTAAGCTCAGCAGTTTCAGCGCCGCTTGTTGGCGCTTACCCACGGCAGTACTGCTGCGCCTAGAGCTACCGACTGATGGTGCCATGCTCACAGATTGTATTTGAGAGTAGGAGGAGAAGGAGGAGGGGTTGGAGGA
The DNA here is from genome assembly GCA_900303285.1 of Rhinella marina. Taxonomy (NCBI): domain Eukaryota; kingdom Metazoa; phylum Chordata; class Amphibia; order Anura; family Bufonidae; genus Rhinella; species Rhinella marina. Next base: position 49,383 of record ONZH01027284.1, read on the forward strand.
AGAGGCATAATAAGTCTGAGAAACTGTGACCAAGGTAGGCCCCGCAATCCTCGGTGTGGGCAGTACATGAGCGGCCCCAAGGTCAGACTCAGTCCCAGCCTCCACCAAGTTAACCCAATCTGCCGTCAGGGAGATATAGTGTCCCTGCCCGCCAGCACTTGTCCACGTGTCCGTGGTTAGGTGGAGCTTCTCAGTAACCGCGTTGGTCAGGGCACGGATGATGTTCTCTGACACGTGCTGGTGTAGGGCTGGGACGGCACATCGTGAAAAATAGTGGATGACCAAGTACCGAGGGACAGCCACCGCCATCAGGTTGCGGAAAGCCTCAGTCTCTACCAGTCTATAGCACAGCATCTCCAGGCTCAGTAGTTTGAAAATGGACGTTTAGGGCTTGTGCATGTGGGTGGGTGGAATTGTATTTGCGTTTGCGCTTGCGCTCCAATGTCTGATGCAAAGACAGCTGAAGGCTGCACAGGGACACAGTGTAGGGTGTGGAGGATCGTGAAGGTGAAGCGGTGATTATAGGGCGGGAGGCGCTCGTGCCGGGGTCCTGGGTGGGGGGTTGACTCGCCGAGCCAGCATGTGACACAGGGGAAGGTGCAGTGGTGTGATCCGCAGGAGGTGAACGGCCTTGGTTCCATTGAGTCGTGTGTTTAGCACTCATATGCCTGCACATGCTGGTAGTGGTTAGGCTGGTAGTGGTGGCTCCCCTGCTGATCCTGGTGTGGCACAGGTTGCACACCACAGTCCGTCGGTCATCCTCACTTTCTTTAAAGAACCTCCAGACTTGCGAACATCTAGGCCTCGGCACGGGAGCTTCACTCCGTGAAACAGTTGTTGATCTACTTGCTTTGGCCCTGCTTCTCCACCCCGGCCATCTCACTGCCTCTTCCAACCTGTTCTGGTGCTGCACTTGCCTCCCCCTCAGAAGCACTGTCTTGACTAGGCTTACCAACCCAGCTCGGGTCAGTCACCTCATCATCCAACTGCTCTTCCTCCGATTCCTCAGTCTGCTTCCCCCTGGGACTTACTGCCCTGACAACAACGTCAATGTCTGACTACTGTGTCTCATCATCATCCGACACTTCTTGACGCACTACTTGCACTAAGTCCACACTCTCATCACCCACAGACTGCGAAAGTTCTAAATTTTGGGCATCGGGACAGAGCAACTGCTCAGGTTGCTGTTGAGCAGTGGTTTGTGTCTCTGGGTAGGGTCCTGAAAAGACTTCCTGTGAGTTTTCCGGATCTGAATCCATATTTTCCATGGGGGGCCAGGCTGGGGGAAAGGAGGTTTAGCTGGAGGAGCCAGAGGTCTACTCCCTTGGCTAAAGTGGGTGGACTGTGTGGAAGACTGGGTGGTGGATAAATTACTGGACACATTATCCGCTATCAACGTCATCACCTGTTCGCACTGTTGTGGTTTCAATAGTGGTGTACCACATGACCTTGTAAGTTGCGAGATGAAGCTAGGGAGCGAAACTCTGTGGCGTTCCACTGCTCCCTCATCAGTAGGTACCGTGTTACCCTGCCCCGGACCACGGCCTCTGCCCCCTACATCACTTGGACGCCCATGTTCTGGACCCTTAGCCCTTGGGTTCAACATTTTGTGTAATCACTAAACTGTCGAATTAATATCTGAGGCCAAAAACGTATTCTCTAGACTGCGGATAGTGTACCACACACCACAGAATTTTTCACTGGACTGTATTAAATGTATCTGACAGAAAAAACGTATTCTCTAGACTGCCGCTAGTGTAACACACACCACACAATTTTTCACTGCACTGTAGGATACTGTATGTGAATGAGAAAAAAAAATGTATATTTTCTAGACTCCGGCTAGTGTGCAGCACATGACAGAATTATGTACTGCACCGTAGGATATATAACTGAGAGAAAAAACGTATTCCCTAGACTGCACTACAGATCTTAGCAAGCCAAGGTACAGCAGCAGCAAAAATGAGTACTGAGAGGACTTTGGGCAATTTCTTTTGGGTCTGTGTGGACCACGTGCTGTCCCTTCTGCCACCAGTCGCTGTGCACAGCGTGCAGCCAAGATGGCGGTAACTGCACTACAAGTCCCAGCAAGCAGCCTAGAGGAGGCCAAAAAAAAGGTTGTTGTAGCCCTTAGAAGGACTGTTGGGTTATTTGTGGATGATTCCTGCCTAACCATATTCTAATTTCACGCCCTAACAGCGTGCAGCCAAGATGGTGGTAGCTGCACTACAAGTCCCAGCCAGCAGCCAGGAGGAGACCAAAAAAAAAAAGGTGCTTGTAGCCCTTAGAAGGGCTGTTGGGTTCTTTGTGGGTGATTCCTGCCTAACCAACATCTAAATTGAGGCCCTAACACTCTCCCTGACAGATAGCAGCTCTATCCCTAATCTCATGAAGCAGCCAGGAGGAGCCAAAAAAAAGGTGCTTGTAGCCCTTAGAAGGGCTGTTGAGTTCTTTGTGGGTGATTCCTGCATAATCAAAATCTAAATTGAGGCCCTAGCACGCTCCCTGACAGACAGCAGCTCTATACCTAATCTCATGCAGGCGGCATCTGACGTTCACCGCCATTCTGTGTCAGGGTAAAATTTTAAGTGCTTCACCTGCTACTTCAGTCTCACTTAGTCACTTTGGGTTCACCGCCATGCTGTTGCAGGGTAAATTTTTGGGTGGTTCACCTGCTAACTTGGTCATCAAGCTTTCACCACGCTGTGCCAGGCTTATGCTTGCGTCATAGGGCGCGAGATAGGACAGCAGTGCCAGCATGGGCAGTGGTGTCACCCGCAGGTGGTGATGGACCTTCGTTGCACCTAGTTGGGTGCTTTACTAACATGTGATGGGCATGTGCCTTGCCCATCTTGGTCTGGGTCAGCACAATTGTCTTGAGGTCACCACCAGGCTGTTGCCCAGAATTTGGCATAATGGTACAATTAGGCAGCCTCAGAGGCATCCATGCATGCTGCCCCTGCTGTTTCCTGTCCATTTCCTTGGTGTTTCCATCATTTTCTGAGGTTTCCAGGTTTTCACACAACCTTCCCTATGCAGAGCTCCGGTCCCCTGCAAAAAATGCTCGAGTCTCCCATTGACTTCAATGGAGTTCGTTATTCGAAATGAGCATCAGGAAAAATTCGACTCGTATAACGAGCACCTGAGCATTTTAGTGCTCGCTCATCTCTAGTAGGCACCAATATCTTTAGTACTACCACAATTGATGATACCAAGTTATATTGTCAAGTAGTGCATATGACTATATATGCCAGATAATAAGAGGAAAGGTGCAATGAACAATTGCTATGATAGGAAATGTCAGATAACAAATAGTGCAAGATAAATTTGTACCAGAAAATGAGAGGCAAAACAAATATTGCACTCACTTTACTGGTGGGGATGTCTCGCAGATAAAGCTCAATACACCTTGATACAGAGTCCCCCAAACTCAGGTTCCCTCCAATGGTCACATATGAAATGGCAGCGACAAGAACGGCTTCTCATTAAATCCCTTTATTCATCAATAATGACTTTTTTCTCAACATGTTTCGGAAGTATATTTAGTGAAAGCCCCCTTCTTCAGGAGAAATACAATACAACCAATAAACATACAAACAAACTTACATATATACAGTACAGACCAAAAGTTTGGTCTTCTTCTCATTCAAAGAGTTTTCTGTATTTTCATGACTATGAAAATTGTAGATTCACACTGAAGGCATCAAAACTATGAATGAACACATGTGGAATTATATACTTAACAAAAAAGTGTGAAAAACTGTAAATATGTCTTATATTCTAGATTCTTCAAAGTAGCCAACTTTTGCTTTGAATACTGCTTTGCACACTCTTGACATTCCCTTGATGAGCTTCAAGAGGTAGTCACCTGAAATGGTATTCCAACAGTCTTGAAGGAGTTCCCAGAGATTCTTAGCACTTTTTGGCCCTTTTGCCTTCACTCTGCAGTCCAGCTCAATGGTTTGGGTTCAGGTCTGGTGACTGCAGAGGCCAGGTCATCTGGTGTAGCAACCCATCACTCTCCTTCTTGGTCAAATAGCCCTTACACAACCTGGAGGTGTGTTTGGGGTCATTGTGCTGTTGATAAATAAATGATGGTCCAACTAAACGCAAACCGGATGGAATAGCATGCCGCTGCAAGATGCTGTGGTAGCCATGCTGGTTCAGTATGCCTTCAATTTTGAATAAATCCCCAACAGTGTCACCAGCAAAGCACCCCCACACCATCACACCTCCTCCTCCATCCTTCACGGTGGGAACCAGGCATGTAGAGTCAATTTGTTCACCTTTTCTGCGTCGCACAAATACACGGTGGTTGGGACCAAAGATCTCAAATTTGGACTCATCAGACCAAAGCACAGATTTCCACTGGTCTAATGTCCATTCCTTGTGTTTTTTAGCCCAAACAAGTCTCTTCTGCTTGTTGCTTGTCCTTAGCAGTGGTTTCCTAGCAGCTATTTTACCACGAAGGCCTGCTACACACAGTCTCCTCGTAACAGTTGTTGTAGAGATGTGTCTGCTGCTAGAAGTCTGTGTGGCATTGACCTGGTCTGTAATCTGAGCTGCTGTTAACCTACGATTTCTGAGGCTGGTGACTCGGAAGAACTTATCCTCCGCAGCAGAGGTGACTCTTGGTCTTCCTTTCCTGGGGCGGTCCTCATGTGAGCCAGTTTCTTTGTAGCGCTTGATGGTTTTTGCGACTGCACTTGGGGACACTTTCAAAGTTTTCCCAATTTTTCGGACTGACTGACCTTCATTTCTTAAAGTAATGATGGCCACTCGTTTTTCTTTACTTAGCTGCTTTTTTCTTGCCATAATACAAATTCTAACAGTCTATTCAGTAGGACTATCAGCTGTGTATCCACCGGACTTCTACCCAACACAACTCATGGTCCCAACCCCATTTATAAGGCAAGAAATCCCACTTATTAAACCTGACATGGCACACCTGTGAAGTGAAAACCATTTCAGGTGACTACCTCTTGAAGCTCATCAAGAAAATGCCAAGAGTGTGCAAAGCGGTAATCAAAGAAAAGGTGGCTACTTTGAAGAACCTAGACTATAATACATATTTTCAGTTGTTTCACACTTTTTTGTTAAGTGTATAATTCCACATGTGTTTGGTTTGTACTGTATATATATATATATATATATATATATATATATATATATATAAAACTCTCATTGGTGTAATCGGGTGGGTGCTGCTATACGTGGAACGCTTCCCGATCATAAAAAGAAACATAACTAAAATGAAATTAAACATATAGAAGAACTCATCTAGGGAAAGAGTGTTTAAACACTGAATAAATCTGGTGGTATGGCTCAGAGAAAAGTTACAAACTTATATATAGGTCGGGAAAGCGGGGGTGCGTTCCAGAGTAGAACGCATCAACATCTTTACAGCATTCTCATATTCAGATCGTGGTGTGGGCCGGGTTAATTTGAAATAACTATATTTTATTATTTCTCTTATGGAATAATATAAAAAATGCGGTGCGTTCCAAGATGGAGTGCACCGCCATATTGTAAGGGTGGAACGCATGGATACGTTCCACTAGTAGAAGTTGAATCTTGTGGGGCATTTAATATAAAGTGCACTTGATATAAAATAAATAATATAATAATTAGAAAGTGGAATACATAAAAGAATAAAAATTCCCTAGAATAATAAGATAATAAAAAATAATGATGATAAAAAATACAAAACATTAGGCATAAATTAATAAATAAATAATTAATAAAAAAATACAAAATCTTAAATAAAAATAGTATCTATCAAAAGTAGATAAAATGTATAAAATATATCAAATATAAGATGGGATCTGGAACAAGATGAAATGAAATACTAAAAATGTGTATATCAAAAATATAATAAGAGTCTTATAAACGTATGTCACCTAAAAATATAAAACCACATCATTGGATAAATGCATAAAAATACATGGTGTAAACAAGGGGAGGAGATATATTGTTGGGCATCTGGTACATCAGTAGCTTGTATACTCCAGAGCCTCATTTAAACCAAATGGGGTCAGGGTATTAAGTCGAAATATCCAAAACATTTCTTTTCTACATAGCGTTTGGTATGATTTAGGTATCCATTCCAATGGAGTCACTTTCAGGGAAGAAGGATCACCGTTATGTTTTTAGCGTATAATGGCGCAAGACGCTTTTCTCGTGATGTTTGATTGATGTTGATTGACTTTTTCTCGCAAGGTTTGGGTGGTTCTACCAACGTACAGTAGATTGCATGGGCATTGTAATAGGTAAATTTCATTGTTTGTACCGCAATTCATTTTGTGCCTAATTTTTATTTTCTTCCCAGTAGTGGGTAATGTAAACTCTTTATTATTTTGTATTATGTTTCTACAACATTTACACCTCTTTTTTTGCATTTTGAAATCCCTACATTACCTTCTCTGGTAACAAAGGCCTTATAAGTCAGGTTTAGTTTCGGACAAGAAGGGGCCAGCATGTTCTTGAGAGTCTGAGCTCTGCTGAGAATTATACTGGGTTGCTTGGGGATCAATTTCCCTAGAATTGAGTCTTTTAGGAGGATGGGCCAGTTTTTTTGTATAATCTTCCTGATCTGGTTGTGATTAGAATTAAATCTAGTAGCAAGACTGATTTGGTAATTGTTCTTGGTTAAAGATTTTTCCTCCTTCTTTACTTTCGGAATCAGACTTTCCTTCTGGCTAATTTAAAGAGTTTGTTTAGTCGATTCTTTCAGTAGAGCTTTGGGGTAACCTTTCTCTATAAACCTCTCACTTAGATGTTTTAGTTGTTTCCTCATTGTTTTGTTATCGGAGCAGTTTCTCCGGATCCTCTTCATTTGTCCGAATAGTATGTTTTTTTCCCGTTTTGTATGGAACTTTTATAGTCCAGGTAACTATTGGAATCGACCTTTTTAAAATGAGTTTTGGTAACTATTTTGTTTTAGTTGATCTTAAGATGGAGATCTAAAAAAATGGCCTCTCTGGGGTGACATTCAGAACTAAAAAAGAGACTCCATTCATTCGTATTAAGATAGTTTACGTATCGGTTAAGATCCTCTTGGTTCCCCTGCCAGACAAATATAATGTTATCTATATAGCATCAATAAAACTTAATTTGGGGATGTTGGAGTAGCCCACACCTTTCTTCAAAGACCCCCATAAAAAGGTTTGCATATGATGGGGCAAATTTAGTTCCCATCACCGTTCCCTTCATCTGAAACCTTCATTAAAAACAAAATAGTTGTGGTGGATGATGAATTCAATGGATTTTATAATGAACTCTTTCTGGTTTTCTGACATATTGGTATCCATTTTAAAACTTTCATTTCAAAAGTTATGGCCCCAATTCCTAGGTCAAGTCTGATGTTGCTATATAAAGAGGCCACATCAAGTGTTGCCCATAGATAGTTGTCAGACCACTGGAAAGATTCTAATAACTGGATAATGTGGGAAGTGTCTCTTAAGAAAGATGGTAATTTAACTTCAAAATTCTGGAGATAATGGTCCAATAAGCCTAAATATTAGTGGTAAGGCATCCTGTCCCGGAGATTATGGGTCTCCCGAGTGGATGTTCCAGACATTTGTGTATCTTCGGTAAAAAATAAAACCTAGATACAGATGGATGTGGGGTCTTTAAGAATGCTCTCACCTTTATATCAATGACCTCAAATTGATGCCCTGAGTCAACTAATTCAAACAGCCTCTTCTTAAATGTCTTAGTAGGATCATCTTTGAGGGGCTTATAGTAGTCTTTGCCAGAAAGAATTCTTAGGGTCTCTGTAAGATAATATTTGGAGTCCATAATTACTACTTCACCCCCTTTGTCGGCATTCTTTATGACAATATTTCTATTTTGGCTCAGGGTTTTTAGGGCTCGTTTTTTGCTTTTAGGTTAAGGTTGTTTTTTAATGGTCTATTGTTGGTCATTATAGAAGTAGTTTATTTGTTGAGTTGCATTTTCATGTCTTCCATAACTATATTATAGAAGCTTTTCATGTAAGAGCCCTTACTTTCAAAAGGAAAAAAAGGAGGATTTTATTTTGTATTGAGATATAGTGGAAGAAGGATTTGGATCTCCATTAGTATCTTGCTGGGATGTGTTCTCTAGAGGAGATAAGAGGTTACTCTCACAAAATGGATCTTGATGTTCATTAGCAAAATGACGTGTTAAAGTTAATTTGCACACAAATTGGTTAAGATTTATAAAAAGTTCAAATAGATTGGATTGGTTCGTGGGGCAGAAAGAGAGGCCCATTTTTTTTTTTTTTTTTTTCGGGTAGAGGCTATCGGAGTGTAAAAGTGGATGATCTTTGTTAGTTGGGTTCTCTGTAGGGTGCAAGTGACTGTTTCCATTCTGATCTTGATTACTGTAACTCATTACAAATTAATTTCCCTCTCACCAGATTCTCACCTCTCCAATCTATCCTGAATTAGGAAGCCAGGCTCATCTATCTAACGACTACTCTAATGTTGCCGCCCTGTGACAGCCATTGCACTGGTTTCCCATACAATACATGATTCAATTTAAACTGCTCATTCTCACCAACAAAGCACACCACAATGCTGCACTTCCCCCACATCTCGTCCCTCATTTCTGTCTACCATCTTACCCATGCCCTTTGTTTAGCCAACGACTTACGATCAACAACCACCATAATATGAACATCTTACTTCCATCTCCAATACTTCTCCTGTTAATTCATAACATCCATTCATCTATTAGCCTATCACATACCCTGATCTAACTCTCCTCCATTCACCATTCCACACACCCATTTCAGCATTATTTTTCTGAACCAGATCCATTGTCATATATCCACACCCCATGCACTCAGAACTACAGATATCCACTGGTGACTGGCTCATGCAGTCTTATATCCACTCCTCTATTGTGTTAAGATAGCTGAATCATTGTTCAAATCAAGCACTGGTTACCTTCTGTGTCACCTCTATGTCCTCATAGATTGTAAGCTCTTGTGAGCAGGGCTTCATTCCTGTTGTTTTAATTTTTTACTTGCTTTTTGCAATGTTATCTATAACTCTGTGAACCCTCTGTTTGTAAATCACTGCAAAATATGTTGTGCTATATAAATAAAGAATATTATTATTATTATTATTATTATTATTATTATTATTATTATTATTATTATTATTATTATTATTATTTTTACTATTATCATTATTATATTACCCAGTGGAAAATTGAACATCCCACCATCTACAGTACATAATATCATCAAAAGAGGGAATCTGGAGAAATCTATGTGGCAAAGGAACAAGGACAACAGTCAACATTGGATGCTTGTGACCTACAAGCCCTCGGGCAGTAATGTACTATTAACAAGTCTGTACTGGAAATCATTGTATGAGCTTAATAACCATTTCAAAAATCATTATTTGTAGCACAGTTTGCAATGCAATACATAAATGTTTAAGCTGTATTATGCAAAGAAGAAGGAAATGTCAACACAATCCTTAAACGTTGCCGTCTTCTCTGGGCCAAAGCTAATTTAAAATGGACTGAAGCAAAACAGAAAACTGTTCTTTGGTCAGATTAATCAAAATTTGAAATTTGCTGTTGAAACCATGGATGCAATGTGTGTCTGACTCAAGAGGAAAGGGACCATACAGCTTATCAGCACACAGTTCATAAACCTGCATTTCTGATTGTATGATGTTGCATTAGTGCTAATGGTGTGAGCAGCTTACACAACAGGAGAGGTGTTATCAGTTCTGTACATTATATAAAGCTTTTGGAACCATATACACTCCAATCAAGACATCTTCTCTTTCAGGAAACCTATGCTGAAATACATACTGCATCAATCAAAACAGCATGGCTTCTCAGTCAAAAAGTCCAGTCCAGTCCTTTCACGGCAAATACCTGAAAATATTTGGTGCATTATGAAACAAAAAATCTGGCAAAGAAGACCCAGGACTATTGAGCAGCTAGAATCCTCAATCAGATACGAACGGGACAAAATTCCTCTCTGAAAACTCCAGCATGTGGTCTCCTAACTTTCCAGACATTTACAGACCGTTGATAAAAGAAGAGGGGGGGGGGATTGACCTGTCTCAACATTATTGAGATGTGTTGCTACCATCAAGTTCTAAATAAATTCTATTTTTCATGAATTGTTAAAATGTCTCATTTTCAACATCTGATCTATTGTGAATAAAATATGGGTCTATGAGAGTTGCAAACCATTGTGTTCTGTTTTTGTTTACATTTATTTAAATTTTAAACTGTGAGGTAGTGATAGCCCTCATACTTGATAGAGGTCTGCAGGAGGTGGATATTCCAGTCCACACCCCTATTCCACCACAGGTGAGGCCACCTGGGTGTAATCACTGGGGTGATAAACCAGCCTTCAGTGTAAGAGTGTTTGGAGAACTTGGACATAGAAGCCTGCTGAGACTCTGTGTGGTTTCAGCCAGGAGGGCTGGGGAAGCCTGAAGTTTGGGGGCCCAGCGACTCCTACGGAAAGAGGGTTGCATGGTCAGAGTCAGGAGGATTTCTGGACCATCTCCCCCAAAGGTACTGGTGTGGTTATGGCCTGGAGGCTGATGGATTGTACGGTTGAGAAAAGCCGCATCTAATCCCATGTGTGAACTGCGCTCTATAGGTGAGGTAGAGAGAACACATGTATTAGGTAGTGCCTAGACGGGCAGGTGTTTATTTTGTTATGTTTTTTTGTTGGTGTTGAAGTGCTACAATAAAGCGCCATTTGTACTTGAACCCCACTGTCCGAGGAGAAATCTGTGATTGCAACCCCCTGAGACAGAGCGATCCCTTTCAACACACACATACATATATAGTATTGTAAAAAATTTTATTACAGAATATGGCCCAAAAAATCACAAAAAACTGATATGTTAAGGTATATGTAAGTCACAGAATTCAGTGGCAGACTAATAACAATACTAATTTCTAAATTTCAGAATTAATTTGATTTGCAGCACAGCCGAATCTCCTCCTGCTTCGCTGTAGCGAATCATTTTAACTTGAAATAGTGTAAAATACAAAAAAAAATAATGCTTAACTGCTCCATTTGCTTGTGACGGGCTGCCATTTTGCGTGAAGATCTTAAGCGAAATCTTGTGCGTATTGATGTATGACGTCACCACGCTGGTTGGCATTATGACGTCATCTCGGGCTACACAAGATATCACACCAGACCTTCAAGCAAGAAGGCGGTGCCCGGCCCATCAAGAGCAAATGTATCAGGTAAGTATGATTTTTTTTATTTTATTTTACACTTTTATGAATATCAGATGCAACAATCATGTATCTGAAGGGTACAATGATGGGGACCGGCGCTGTCGCAGCTCCCTGTCATTGCACCCACTACTTACAAAGAAATGCACTTTATGACAAAGTAATTTATCATGAAACAGATTTTTTTGTAAAGCAGCCAAATCAAATTTTACCAAACTTCGCTCATGATCTCAGGACACACATCCTCCTCTGAAAAGCTATCCAGTGTCTAAGACCACACCTAAAATAATTTAAATATTTACCTGAGACATAACTGCACCTCAAGTTTTACAGCAGTTAGACGTTTCTATCTGGGTGTATTATTATTATTATTATTATTATTATTATTATTATTATTATTAGTTCAATAAGCATATTTACTAGGGAACATTTATATATATTTGGATGTAATAGATGTACCCTAGCAACATATTCAGAAAACACCAAAGGGAAACTGAGGCACAAGTAATTTTAAATTGTGTTTCATTGTAATGAATTTATTTGCCCTGTAATGGCAGTGAAAATAAAAACATACTCACCTCATCCATTTGCATGTGAAGAGGCTGCCATGGTCATCTTGATTGAACATACCACTGCTAAGCATCTCTGGGAACTCCTTCTAGACTGTTGGAATACCATTTCAGGTGACTACCTCTTGAAGCTCATCAAGAGAATGCCAAGAGTGTGCAATGCAGCAATTAAAGCAAAAATTGCTACTTTGAAGAACCTATAATATAAGACATATTTTCAGTTGTTTCACACTTATTTGTTAAGTATATATTTATTTTTTTTCTTCCATCTATGAGGTCATTCATGTGCATTTTATGCATCAGGTGTGATGCTGAATTTAACACAGCACCAGTCAGAAAAACACTGCATGTACTGTATGTTTTTCTTTTCATAGTTATCAGTCTATACATGCTTGACCTGCGCGCTATAGTGCACTACACACACATCAGTTGTGTCCAACTCCACTAAAAAATGATAACAACCTGGAAAGGCACAACTGATGTATATGATCCTAACCTTTAAGAGTTTTGCTTTCAAATATGATCACATACTCATATAAAACCATTTTAAGAATGGTATTACACTGAGCTAATATATAATGTTTCCTTGCAGTGCTGGGGTCCGTGGTTTGAATATGACCAAGGAGAACGTCTGCATGGAGTTTGTATGTTCTCTCCTTTTTTGTGTCAGTTTCCTCTGGGTACTCTGGTTTCCTCCCACACTCCAAAGACATAGTGGTTGGGACCTTAGATTGTGAGCCCCATTGGGGACAGAGTGATGCTAATGTCTGTAAAGTGTGAAGTATGTCAGCGCTAGATAGGTGAGTATAATAAAATAAATCAACATTTATCAACACTTGTTTCCAACAAAATTTATCAACACTTGTTTCCAACAGCCTGATCAACCATGCCAACACAAACAGAATCTGGAAGGAATGATTGCTAACACAGTTGTTCCTCTCTCATTCTGCTCTCTCACCTTTAAGAGGTTTGTTTTAAAATATTGTCATATACTCATACCAAACCATTCTCAGGATGGTGTTACACTGCATTGATGGATAATAACATATTCATCAACGCTCACATGCATCAGCCTGATTATGTAGGCCAATGCGAACCAAGTGTGCATTTGTTCATTCATCAGCTGATCAATAAGAGACAATTATTGGGAATCAGCATTTCTTTAAACACATGTTCTAAACAATTTGCTTAAAGCACATCTTTCAGCAGATTTGTAGCTTTAACACTGGTTGCGGGCTTGACAGTTAAAGGCATCTATGTTGGTCATCATTGCTGATAAAAGGAAGTTTTAATATCTGCAACTGATCCTCTAGAAGCAATGGGGATATTGCCTTTCCAACTAAAGGCTCATTTTTCTCTCTCTCTGTGTCCTCTGCACTTTGATTGACATGGTCAGATAGTGAAAATGTCATCCCATCTGGCCCAGACTCTTCCTAAAGTGAATCAAAATGGAAATTGCATACTGTTGCAAATCCTTGAAAATGAAAGGAATAACTAAATACTACTTCTACTACTACTACTACTACTAATAATAATAATAATAATAATAATAATAATAATAATAATAATAAGAAGAAGAAGAAGAAGAAGAAGAAGAAGAAGAAGAAATAGAAGAAGATAAAGTTGGGGTTATATGTGCAGGAAGTAGAGGAAAAACAAAGATGTAAAAAATTAAGAATATTGCAAAAATATTAGAGTAAAAAATATTTTATATTTCTGTGAGTTCGTTTTCATGTATACCACAAGTATAAATAATTCATAAATATTTAATCCTAACTATATATTTTTGTGTTCTAAAATCTATAACTAAATCTTCAAATAAAAAAAATAGCTATCTATTTGTGGAAATAAAAAGTTATGGTAAACAGAATACAGGGAAGAAAATCCTTTAAGGGATAATTCCATCTGAAAGGGGTAATTTTTTAAACTCAATGGCCCTGATTTATCATACCATTACTCCAGAATTCTGGCATCAAAAAGTAGCAAAATAGGGCTTTTATGACTTTTTTGCGCAAAATTTTGCGACTTTTTGCATGTGTACACCACTCACTCCAGTTTTGTAATATGGGTGGAAAAGTGAGTGTTGTTAGCTATTTTATTGAGTTTCAATCCAAATTTATCATTGCAACTTTTTTTAAAAGTCGCAAAATAGTCGCAATCTCACTCCAGGAGGAGGGTGGAGCAGGAAAAGTGGAGGAGCTTCTCTAGACAGAAGTGTTAGGTTTAAGGAAAAGCCACATTTATCAAACAACCTGTGACATTTGATAAATGTGGCACAAAGTACTCCAACGCAGACTGAAGCAAAACTGACTTGAAATATTTTCCTAATGATAAATTCCCCCCCATTATTCATAGAAAACAAATTTATTTTCATTTTGTCAGTTGTATATTATGAATTTATCTCTGGCAATCAGCACAGAGATAAAAATAGATTGTCCATGGTTAATTTACTGTTACTAGTCAGATGAATGGTCTGACTGAGAAAGTCAAGTGACGCTATATGCCATGCTAAAGTCTAAATGAAGGAGGAAAAAAAATTACATCCTGAAAATCATAAACCCTTTTTTTTTTAAAGAAAAAAAATGCATAAAATATAGGCAAAATGTGATGCATTTTGATGATAGTGTTCCAATGAGATTTCAATTCAAACATCTTTTTAAATAGTTCTTATTATATTATTATATTATTAAATTATTATAGTATATATTATTTTGAGATATTTCTAATCTTTTTTCTTTGAGTAAGATAATCTAGAGCTTGCAAAGTCTGCTTAGTAACTTCCAGTTGGCATACTCTATTTTGTCACATTTCACATATAATATTCCTCCATTTGGAATTTCTATAATGTAAAGGAAACATTATAGGAAACACTTTCCTATGCATATTCAACTTAACAAAACTGTATTACATAAGTTATATAAAAATACTAAATTTTGTTAAGCTACTTAAGTTTCTATTTTTTTGCATAATCAAAGAAAAATGTGCGTTACATTAAATTATGTAAATCTCAATGTTTTGCTCTACATTTAATTTGCATATGCTTTAAGATATAATTTTACAATGATACTCACAATGAATCATTTCCATAGAGTGAGAAAATGTGCATATACTGCAGTATTTTGAAGTGTATACATTTATTCTGTAATGTTTTAGGGATGATCACTATTTAAAGTGATAAAGTATGATTTCTAAAATTTGAGAAGTATAAGTTCCTTCAATAAAAATGCTTTTAAGACAAATATTTTAGTGGTAGATTGCATAACCAATTTTGGCAATGCTCTATCGTTTTTATTCAATATTAATATATTTCTTCTAACATATGCATACAGTAGATCAGCATAACTAGGAAATCCAGACTGAAAATAATGTTCCACTAAATTGAGGTTTACATAAATGTGTAGCTTTATCTTAAACTATTTCATTTTGGACTAATGCAGACAGTTATAGTATGCTTTTATTATTCAGAACCTTTGTATGACATGTGTCTACATAACAATACCTTACCTCTACTCAAATTAAACAAGGTTTATGAGTTTACAAATTTAATAATCTTTAGGATAGGTCTTCATCATCAACTTGTTTGTGTCCATCTCCTTCTACCAGCTGATTTTAGAGGGTGATGGTAGTCAGATTCCCACTGATATAATATTGATAACCTATTTCCATGAATGGTCTTTGATAGTTAATCCCCAGAAATCTCCTATATAGTATGCAGATTATTTTTTGTCAGATCACTATAAACCAATACAGGAAGCTAGACTTGGGTGTGAATAACATTTTTTTTATCAGGGAACAATGTATTAGCTATAATGTATTACCAAATTTGATATCTATTATGTGATTCTTAATTATACTTTCTTTTAGATATCCATGATCCAAATAATAAGAAACCAGTTATGGTGTATATCCATGGAGGATCCTACATGGAGGGTACTGGAAACATGATTGATGGAAGTATACTTGCAAGTCATGGAAATGTCATTGTCATTACCGTCAACTACAGATTAGGTGTCCTTGGTAAGTCAACCATTATTTTCATCCTAGCTTGACTGGTCATCATTTTTTCCCTCTACAATAAATTTAATACTGATATTCTGCTTAGTAAGCATTCCAGAAAATGTGTACTTTTTACTTGAGTTGAGGTATGAGTATATACAAAGAACAATGGGGGAGATTTAACAAACATGTAAAATAGAACTGGCTAAGTTGCCATAGCAATCAATCAAATTCCACCTTTGATCTTTTAAAGGAACTATGAAAAGAAAAGGTGGAATCTGATTGGTTTCTATGGGCAAATAAGTCAGTTCAAATTTCACACTGGCAGCACGGGGATTTCACACTGGCAGCACGGGGATTTGGCAGACTGTTCTGGCAGAACAGCCTGCCGGATCCATGCTCCTGCTAGTTCACATGTGAAGCCGGAACTACGCTCCATCCCCATTCACTATAAAGGGGGCAGGCCGGAGTCCCGGCAGCAGCATGGCAAACATGTCGAGAGGCAGCCAGATGAAAATTACAATCGGCATGTTCGCCATGCTATGGCCAGAACTCCAGCCTGCCCCCATTATAGAGAATGGGGATAGAGCGCAGTTCCGGCACCACACGTGCACTAGCGGCAGCAAGGATCCGGCAGGCTGTTCCGCCGGAACAGCCTGCCGAATCCCCGTGTTGCCAGTGTGAAAGTAGCCTTAGAGTCATAATCTTGAAGGATGAAGGTGAACTTGTTCTGGTCGCTCAGACCATTTTTCTTTATCTAGGCAGAAAGTCTACAGTACATTGTATTGTTAATAATAATAATAATAATAATAATAATAATAATAATAATGTACAATCTTTCATAAAACGTGACAAGAGAAACATGTCCTTGAATTGTACCATATAACTCTAACACAATATATGTGATGTTCATAATTCTATGGAGCTCTAGGCATCAGCATTCTGCACCAAAAAGCTATTTCAACTATTGTGTGCATTCAGTAAAATAAAGGATATAATTAAAAGTAATAAGTTTATTTACCAGAGTCAGTAAAATAATTTTAGCATTTAAACAATCATATGACCAGAATTTGAAAAATGGACCAGTGTAGAATCACAAAGCTAGTACTACAACATAATGAAAGTGACTGAGGTCACATTATGACTTGCAATTACTGTGTCTGCAACTCAATTGTAGGAGGAAATCTAAACCTGCTAAATTTCATGTGACGGTAGGGCTATAGTTTAGCACCAGCCTTAGATTTCAGATACAGATGTATTAGAGTTTTTGCTCACTGTATTCGCGATTCGATGCTAACGAATCGACAATCCAGAAGCGCAATACAAGAAATGAAAGTGTACTGACATGTAACCACCACCAGATGGAACTACAGTATCAATGAGAGTTCAGCGCAGCTCCGATCTCCTTGAGGAAATCGGGGCTGCGCTGGTGTTTTAATACCCCCTCCTCAATATTAAAACATTGGTGGCGCAGTGCGCCCTCCCCCCCAGTATTAAAACATTGGTGGTGCAGTGCGCCCTCCCCCAACCCCCCCCCCAGTAAGATAAACATTGATGGCGCATTAAATGGAATGGAAATTAAATATTGTATGCCTGATATAACATAAGTGGCACAAATGGTGTAGAGAACCACACAATAACAGCATTGTGGCAAACACATAATAAATATATGTGTTTTTACTACAGTTTAGCATAAAATGATATTGTGCTGAAATGGTGTAACTCTTGACTACACCGTTACCACCCTAGGTAAATGTAACTTCACATAGGCTGCTTTCAGACAAGCGTATTTGCAATACATATAGAGTCTGGATTTAATGTACCGGAATCAGCTGCTAATGTTAATGAATAGAGCTATTCACATGGGCGTATAATTTCTGTCATTATTTGAAATCCACAGCATGTCCGAGTTTTATGCAGATTTGTTTCCAAATACGCACATTACAGTCTGTGCACTGCATAAATAATGAGGGCAGGAAGGAAGAAAGAAATACGCAGGTAAATCCTGATGAAATCCTGATGCAATCCTGATGACAATACTGATGCAATCCTAATGACAATACTGATGGTATATCATCAGGATCCTGAGCTAGAATACTGATATTTCAATATGCTCGTCTGAAAGCGGCCATACACTAATGACTGAATTTGTTGATTCAAAGTTTTTTAAAATTATTTATTTAATAGTTTTTAATTGAATTGTAGAAAATATACAAAAATTGTGATTTAAAAAAGTCTGCAGTGTAGTCCAATCATAGGCAATGCATTATTCTCATCAAGCTGAGCCATTAACATCTTAAATAATAATTTGGGGTTATAAGTACTAGGTAGTTATTTTTTTAATCTTTGCATTCTATTTTAACAGTTCAATATAATTAACTTCTTAAATACATTTTATTTGTCTGTATTTTCTGGACAATGAAGGCATGTTTTAAAGAGATTTTTTAAAGAAAAATATATATTTTTGTGTTGAATTCTGTAACTTTGATATATTCCATCTTTGTAGCTACAGTAAATAGAGGCTTGGTTTTTTGTGGCATGAGTTATTAGTTTTATTGACACTCTGATAAGCCATTATTTTATGGTTTAGTATTATAAAATACCAAGAAGTGTTAGATTTCTATTAGTGTTGAGTGAAGTGAAACATTCAAATTTGAATTTGGTCCTTAGTTTAGTAAAACTTTGATTCAAAGCAAATGTGATTTTTCTTGTGCTTTGTGGTAACGAATCAGGTTTTCCTAAAGTAGTGGCTGCACAAGTTAACGAAACACCATGAAGTATAGAGGAGACAAGACCAAGAACAGAAGATCACCCATAATTCTATGCAACCAGCCAATCCACAGATAGCTATCCCCTATGATGTCACAGCCCTATAAAACTCTTATCAGGGACAGTGTTTCTGAAAATAATTAATAGAAGAATATTGTAGAGGATTATTTATTTATTCCTACATTTACTTATTTGTACATCAGCCATAAACTAAAATATATAATACCAATAAGATGGAAGCCATTATTATTCCACTGTGCCAACCAATACCATCCAGTCTGCACCTTTTAGGGGGGCCATGTCTTAATGATTACCGTCCTCATCTTTTTCTGGCTTTACTTCTTCCAAATCATTCTTCAAAGTCTCCATATCCTAGAAAAGTCAGCAAGAGGCAGAATGAGGAGTAGCTAAATGTTCCTGATGACATGCTCTCATCAATATTAAATAATGTGGAAAAAGAGGAAAAGCAGATGGCAGAAGGGCTCCCACTCGTAGGGCAGTCGAGCTCTGGTGTTGGAGAAGTGGGTATGCCAGAGATGATTAATATTCAGTGTTTAATGTCAAATAACCTGCAAGAGATTTCAGGCAAGAACAGCAATAATTTCAATATTGGGCCCCACCTAACCAGGCAAACCCCATATCAGCAAAAGCCCTGTTAAAAAGGTTCCACGTAGCCATTAACAATTAAGATTATACAGTGCGGTCTTTATTATTAAATGAAAGGCAGCTGCCAGTATGGCATCTCTGTGTGGCCATACCCTAAGGTAGATTAGGCTGGGTATACCTGATTGTCAATTTGTGACAAATTAATTTGGAATGAATCAAATTTCTTGGTGAACTCGCAAAGTTACCAAATAACATTTCTCAAAACTTTGCCCATCTCTAATTTCTATATTTCTTATACAGTGGGGAAAAAATGATTTAGTCAGCCACCAATTGTGCAAGTTCTCCCACTTAAAAAGATGAGAGAGGCCTGTAATTGACATCATAGGTAGACCTCAACTACGAAAGACAAAATGAGAAAACAAATCCAGAAAAATCACATTGTCTAATTTTTAAAGAATATTTTTGCAAATTATGGTGGAAAATAAGTATTTGGTCACCTACAAACAAGCAAGATTTCTGGCTCTCACAGACCTATAAATTCTTCTTTAAGAGGATCCTCTGTCCTCCACTCATTACCTGTATTAATGGCACGTTTTTGAACTTTTTGAATCAGTATAAAAGACACCTGTCCACAACCTCAAACAGTCACATTCCAAACTCCATTATGGTGAAGACCAAAGAGCTGTCGAAGGACACCAGAAACAAAATTGTAGCCCTGCACCAAGCTGGGAAGACTGAATCTGCAATAGGCAAGTAGCTTAGTGTGAAGAAATCAACTGTGGGAGCAATACTTAGAAAATGAAAGACATACAAGACCACTGATAATCTCCCTTGATCAGGGGCTCCACGCAAGATCTCACCCCGTGGGGTCAAAATGATCACAAGAACTGTGAGCAAAAATACCAAAACCACACGGGGAGACCTAGTGAATGACGTACAGAAAGCTGGGACAAACATAACAAAGGCTACCGTCAGTAACACACTATACCACTAGGGACTCAGATCCTGCAGTGCCAGACGTGTCCCCCTGCTTAAGCCAGTACATATCCGGTCCGGTCTGAAGTTTGATAGAGAGCATTTGGATGTTCCAGAAGAGTATTCGGAAAATGTCATATGGTCAGATGAAACCAAAGTAGAACTGTTTGGTAGAAACAAAACTTTTCGTGTTTGGAGGAGAGTGAATGCTGAGTTGCATCCAAAGAACACCATACCTACTGTGAAGCATGGGGGTGGCAACATCATGCTTTGGGGCTGTTTCTCTGCAAAGGGACCAGGACGAGTGATCAGTGTACATGAAAGAATGAATGGGGCCATGGATCGTGAGATTTTGAGTGCAAACCTCCTTCCATCAGCAAGGGCATTGAAGATGAAACGTGGCTGGGTCTTTCAGCATGACAATGATCCTAAGCACACTGCCAGGGCAACAAAGGAGTGGCTTTGTAAGAAGCATTTGAAGGCCCTGGAGTGGCCTAGCCAGTCTCCAGATCTCAACCTCATAGAAAACCTTTGGAGGGAGTTAAAAGTCAGTGTTGCCCAGCGACAGTCCCAAAACATCACTGCTCTCTCTAGAGGAGATGTGCATGGAGGAATGGGCCAACATACCAGCATCAGTGTGTGCCAACCTTGTGAAGACTTACAGAAAACGTTTGACCTCTGTCATTGCCAAGAAAGTATATATAACAAAGTATTGAGATTAACTTGTGTTATTGACCAAATATTTATTTTCCACCATAATTTGCAAATAAATTCTTTAAAAATCAGACAATGTGATTATCTGGATTTGTTTTCTCATTTTGTCTCTCATAGTCAAGGTCTACCTATGATATCAATTACAGGCCTCTCATCTTTTTAAGTGTGAGAACTTGCACAATTGGTGGCTGACTAAATACTTTTTCACACTGTGTTTTATTACAGTTGTGCAATACTTTGTGAACTAGCTTTAAACAAAAAATAAATAAATAAGGGGTTTTGGGGAACTATTTTATTAATTTAAACTTTCTTTGTCATTTTTGGTCTTACTAAGGGAATTAAATCTTCGTGGAGAGGATTGGGGGTTAGATTTCTATTTGCACCAAAAAAAAAATCA
>ONZH01027285.1:0-59724 GCA_900303285.1 Rhinella marina
AGCCTTCTTTCTACTGCAGTTTGGCTGCTTTTTTAAAGCAGTTTGGTGTCAGCAAAACCTGGACCGGCACTTACAATCCAGTCCGATGCTTGACTTCACCTGGCTGTTAATCAGCCCAGCAGCACATGCTGGGAGGAAAATACCTTCCCTCAAGCAACAGACCTTTCACTGTGTCACAATATATATATATATATATATATATATATTATATATATTATATATATATATATATATATATAATTGCAAAAAACGGACAGCACCTCCTACAGGTGAGAGTCAGGTGCAAGCTACCTGCTGGCTAATTAAATACTAAACAGAAAATGGCAGCAGCACTAGATAAGCCATGACACATAAAATGAACATGAAATGAACATATGAAGAAGTAAAAAAGCATAACTGCTATGTAGTATATAAAGTGGAAGCACCTGACTCTCACCTGTAGGAGGTGCTGTCCGTTTTTTGCAATTATGTATATATAGAGGAGGACTGGCCTCCTCTGGGAATTTAGCCCTACTGTTCACACTGGTGCAGCTTCTGACCAGGTATGGTGTTCTCCTGATATGGGCCTGCCGGTTTGTGTAGGATGCAGGTCAGTGTTAGTGTAGGACTCATCCGATTGGAAGCCACCTTGATCGTTGGTGGATGAGCCCAACATATTTATGATCATTTATATGCGCTAAGAGCTTCCACTTTATATGCTACACAGCAGTTATGCTTTTTTACTTCTTCATATGTTCATTTCATGTTCATTTTATGTGTCAAGGCTTATCTAGTGCTGCTGCCATTTTCTGTTTAGTATATATATATACACTAGTATATATACTATACACTAAATATATGTGTTATATATATTAAAAAAAACAAAAACAAAAAACAAAAACCCCAAAAATTTTTTTTACACTGCCTCCTGTTACAAGTTACATTAGCGGACATTGTTATACACCACTGCAGTGTGTTGTATTTATTTTACCAATCACTCTATGCTGATATACCCCGTCCCCTAGTACTACTGGCCGGGGCAGCAATGAAAAGCTCATATATAATTTTCACTGCCTATGTTAAGGTAGAATGTACAGGCTTGTTGCCCAAACAAGCCAAGCCTTTTTTATTTTACTGTCTGTCAATTGTAATCAGTGAACAGGAGTGTGTGTAATTTAGTAATACTTTGGCCGGCAGACACCACTGTGTTCATTAATATGGGAAAATGGCCATGGGAAAAAAACTTCTTCTTCTGGGGTCTTCTTCACACTATGTCAGGATCAGGAAGGTGTAAAAGGTTTAACAAAACACTCAAAACACAGGTTTTTCAAGAACATTTTAGTAATAAAAAAAAACTTTTTAACAAATAAATAATATAATAAACAAAAGAAAGGAACAAAAAATAAAGATTACACCTGCCTTTGCCAACGTTGGGCCACCATATCCTGTAGCTCTTGCAGCTCCAGCTGCAGGCCACGAATGAGCCGGGAGGCAGCGTGGAGCCTGGACCCAAAGCTCCGTAATGCAGCCTCCACTTCAAAGTCAGTGGGGATATCTGTAGGGGTAGAAAGAGTTATGTACTTAGTTTGTATGATCGAGTTAAAGTGGTTGTCCCACAAAAAAAATCTATACTTTAACCAGCACCTGGATCAGAATACGTTATCAATTAAATGTCTTTATATATTTGGTACATATACTGGAGCGACTTATTCAGTGACATGTATTCTGTACTGACTGAGCCTTTTTTTTGGTTTGTAGTACTTACTGGACACCCATACGTCATGGTCTTCCCATGGTCCAGGGGAAAACTGCTCCCTGTTGGCTGGAGCTACAAAAGATAAAACATACATTTAGCTCATATTTTGAAGACAGAAGGTCCACCCATTACACTTTTTATTTTACCTATATTCTACCTCTGGTAGTTGGGCTGGTGGTGTTGGAGGGGCAGGTGGAGTCCTCTCTTGCTGGGGTGGAGGACAGTGAGAGTGGCTCCTCTGTAGTGCAGCAGCTGTCAAAAATCATTAAATAATGGCCTAAGGCTACTTCTACACTAGCGGCAGCCCGGATCCGGCGGGTGAAGGGTCCCTCCGGATCCGTGCTGCCGCAGTTACACGTGTGGGGCCAGAACTGCGCTCCGGCCCCATTTACTGTAATGGGGGCGGGCCTCGGATCCGGCTGCAGCACGTTAACCCCTCCTGAGACGCAGCTGGAGCGAAAATACAACAGTTACACCCTTCACCCGCCGGATCCGGGCTTCCGCTAGTGTAAAAGTAAAAGTAAAAGTAGCCTTACATTCAACTCTAATGAACAGTTGTAGCTACATGGGAATAGTTTGGGGCTGGAGGATCCCGTTCCTAACCACTAGTGCAGCTGCACTCCCACATAGCTTGGATGAAAAATAAATTAAATATGCTTTACACTTACTAGAGGCTGCAGGTACTTCAGGGGCCGTCCTGCCTCGACGGTGGTGACGCTGTCGTTGACGGTGCTCTGCAACATAAAAACGTACACAACTGTTAGATGATGACTCTTTTTAATACTAAAACATACTACTATTAAGATATTATGGGTGTGAGAGGGGGACCATATCATATTTTTTTCTTCTAAAAAGGTATTTATACTAATAGATAACGTTATCGTTGCAATAACTTTCCTAATATCGTTAACACGGTGCGGTAGGAATACTTTGGATATCGCCCACTGACAGTAGCTGCAGCATTGGCATGTCTTTGAGTCTATGTGTAGGAGGAGGAAGCGCTAACTATGAAGGGGCATATATCTAAGGGTACTTTCTTTCGAACTAGTGCATTTGCCTGACACAAACGGGAGAACGGCCAGCACCATTAACAATAATGACTAGAATACCTTCACTTAAGTTGTTTGGGTCGCGTTAGAGGCGTTGCCTAGCATGGAACAAAATTACTGCAGCGCACTACGCACAACCACGTTGTCCTTCTATACTTTTTTCATTATTGGCACTCACTGCTGGTATATATACAATACAGTACACTAATTTTTTAACATGTTTTTACTTATCAAATATTTTGTTACTCACCCTGCTGTATCTCTGCGCGGATCTCATTAAGCCGCTCTGGGCATTTGAATTCAAGATCTGACCATTTCCGCTGGATGTGGACCGGGGTCTGCACGGTGTGGAAACGATGGCGCAAGCCTTGGATCACCTGCTGGATCGCCTCCTTCTTATGCTGCTTTGGATGGCGGTGTGTGCCATCGTAATCCTCTCTGTCCATCAGCCGGATCAGGTATTTCAGCTCTTCAGAGCTAAATGATGAGGATCGCCTGGATGCCATTTTCAACTATTCGCTCAGCCTCTGTGGAGTGCATGCCGCGGCCTCACGTTGTGCGTGCCTGCGTATTATGTAATCACTAGACAATAGTACGCTGAGGATTCGTTTGCGATTTGTATGATGCGTACGTCTTCTAAGAAGTTGCGTACATTTTTAACTGACCGTTCGTTTTTTGTGCGCGAATGTTCGCAAACAGCCACATAATAACGTATATTTTGTACGCAAATACAACAAATCTATTCGTCGAATACACGAATCTTCGGAAAAGTTTGGCGCATGTTCAGCGAATAGAAATTTTGAATGATTCGCTCATCTCTAATTACATACGTTTAATAAAGACTGAAAACAACTGGAATTGTTTTTAAAAGACAGAGGGGGTAAGTTGGTGAGATCTATAACTCTCTGATGCAAAGGACAATGGTGGGAGATAGGGAAGAATGAAAATTAGAACAAGGAAAAGGTGAAAAGACAACTGTGCTAGGGCATCCTAAGTTTGTTTGTGAGTGTTTTGTTATATGTATTGTAGTGTATTCTATTGTATTGTATTTAATGTATGTAAATGTGTGTTTATTTTGCAAAATTGGGAGATACTGTATAATTATATGTCCTGTTTTTATAGGGGTAACAAATCTGTTTCAATTATTATAAATCAAATAAAGAATTATAAAACAAAAATAAAAAAACAATCAAGTGGATGGCATTTGGCATGGAGCAGGTACCTGGGATTTTGAAGTCCTGATGTGTATTGGGAATCTGTACCTTGTCAGTAGTCATTATGTACAGACAAGTCACTTTATGTGGTTGTATGGGAATGTTCCTTTTGTTGTTGGATAGGACAAAAAGCTTCTGACAATGATATTTCTGAGACGAGGGGGCTGTCTATAGTACAGGAGTTGTGGAAGGGTTTGGGAATAATAATTTTTGTAGTATTCAATATAGTCACTGAGCCACCCTCCTCAGAACCTCTTGATTTGGGTTGTAGTTTTTTTGTTTTGGATTGAAGTACTCACTTCTTTTTAACATGGTAGCTCTGGCAAACTGGTTTTCCACTGTAGTTGACAGCTAAGGAGGAGTGCACATCAGTTTTTTACTTTCCGTTTGAGCAATCTTTTCAAATGTTATTAAAACAGAATTGCTAAAACGGAAAACTTTAAATACATTCAATTTTTATCCGTCCTCATAGAGTTCAATAGGAAAAACCAAACAGAAATCAGCATTCTGTCAGGTTTCCACTATTTTGGACGGAAAAAAGTCCTGTTTGCAGGACTTTGTTGTCCGTCCAAAATAACGGAAACCTGCCGGACGTCATTTTATTGGCCTCTGTCCAAGTGCAAATTTTTGTAAAGAAAATTGTTTTCCAAAAACTGCATGTACTGTATCAGAGTTGTGTGTCTGATATTATGTACATTGGCTGAGATTTACAAATGTGCCTGTGGCATGCCTCAGTTTGGCACAACTAGGTTTTCTATAGTTTTTTATGATAAACTAGAAAGGGGGTGGGGCTTAAAATACAATATTTAGCACCAAAATTGTGCCAAATAGTATCTCTGGCCAGTTGCATTTTGTCTTGTTCTCTAAAATATTGGTGGAAATTGTCCTGCACTTCCAGGTCTTTACCTAAATTGACAATAATTGCTATATTTTGTCCAACTGAATATTTTTTTCTGCAAAAAATTGTCTTGCTTTCTATTTTTACTCAAAAAGCTATCCGTGCCTTATACTCTCACATGTTGGAAAATGTGGGTCACTCCTAGAAATTGTTGATGCGCGGCAAGGTGCATACCACCATGGTAGTGCAGCTGTTGCGGCCAGGGAGAGTACTTGTCTTTCACGGCCCACTGGGTCAATGTTTCACGTGGCAGTTGAGACTCAGCATCACAGGAACAGTCCTGTTGACACCTGCATGTTTGTGCCTATCTGGTTTACACATCAGGATCCTATCCACATCTTTCTTTCATATTCATCTCAAAGTGCTTTCTTCAATCTCCCACAGAGACAGGGTAGAGTATTGCTTCCACTTCTTAATTTTATACATGTAAACTGAAGAATTTCTGTTCAGTCTTGGAACTGATTAGCCTAGGCAAGAAAAGCCACACAGCATATCAGTTGCTGATTTGCATGAGGCAACAAACTTCTACATCTTGTTCACTGACATGTCGCTGTTGGGGACCTATACAGATGAAGTCCCATGGAGGAGGAAATGGAGGAGGATAAAGATGAAGAGGACAAGGCAGATGATGATAATGACAGTGACCATGACTAATCATCGCAGGGGGGCCTGAAAGAACAAGCTCCTTGTCAGCCTGGCAATCTCAGACCTGGACAGTCAACCATTAGTAGGTCAAGAATAGGCTGCGTTGAAGTCAATGCGGTCTCAGTGACATCACAGGTCAGAAGACAGACAGGCGTAACATTTAATTAGACCTTGTGCACCCCAGAACAGGTACACATTAGCCAAGGTGTAAATGATTACACGGGACATAGGACACAAAGTGCAAGTTGGCAACACCAGCAGCATTGCCTTGGACCCAGTAGGGTGGAAAACAGACATTTGACAGTGGAACCAGCAGCAGTAATAGTACTGTATTGGACCCGGTATGGTTGAGAACAGACAATTGACGGAGGAGGAGGCAGCAGCACTTGATAGCACCCAGGCCAGTATGGTTGAGAACAGACAGTTGACGGAGGAGGAGGAGGCAGCACTTGATAGCACCCAGGCCAGTATGGTTGAGAACAGACAATTGATGGAGGAGTAGGCGGCAGCACTTGATAGCACCCAGGCCAGTATGGTTCAGAACAGACAATTGACGGAGGAGGAGGAGGCAGCAGCACTTGATAGCACCCAGGCCAGTGTGGTTGAGAACAGACAATTGACGGAGGAGTAGGCGGCAGCACTTGATAGCACCCAGGCCAGTATGGTTGAGAACAGACAATTGACGGAGGAGGAGGAGGCAGCAGCACTTGATAGCACCCAGGCCAGTATGGTTGAGAAACAGACAATTGACGGAGGAGTAGGCGGCAGCACTTGATAGCACCCAGGCCAGTATGGGTGAGAACAGACAATTGACTGAGGAGGAGGAGGCAGCACTTGATAGCACCCAGGCCAGTATGGTTGAGAACAGACAATTGACGGAGGAGGAGGCAGCAGCACTTGATAGCACCCAGGCCAGTATGGTTGAGAACAGACAATTGACGGAGGAGGAGGCAGCAGCACTTGATAGCACCCAGGCCAGTATGGTTGAGAACAGACAATTGACGGAGGAGGAGGAGACAGCAGCACTTGATAGCACCCAGGCCAGTATGGTTGAGAACAGACAATTGACGGAGTAGTAGGCAGCAGGACTTGATAGCACCCAGGCCAGTATGGTTGAGAACAGACAATTGATGGAGGAGGAGGAGGCAGCAGCACTTGATAGCACCCAGGCCAGTATGGTTGAGAACAAACAATTGACGGAGGAGGAGGCAGCAGCACTTGATAGCACCCAGGCCAGTATGGTTGAGAACAGACAATTGACGGAGGAGGAGGAGGCAGCAGCACTTGATAGCACCCAGGCCAGTATGGTTGAGACAGACAATTGACGGAGGAGGAGGCGGCAGCACTGGATAGCACCCAGGCCAGTATGGTTGAGAACAGACAATTGACGGAGGAGGAGGAAGCAGCAGCACTTGATAGCACCCTGGCCAGTATGGTTGAGAACAGACAATTGACGGAGGAGTAGGCGGCAGCACTTGATAGCACCCAGGCCAGTATGGTTGAGAACAGACAATTGACGGAGGAGGAGGAGGCAGCACTTGATAGCACCCAGGCCAGTATGGTTGAGAACAGACAATTGACGGAGGAGTAGGCGGCAGCACTTGATAGCACCCAGGCCAGTATGGTTGAGAACAGACAATTGACGGAGGAGGAGGCAGCAGCACTTGATAGCACCCAGGCCAGTATGGTTGAGAACAGACAATTGACGGAGGAGGAGGAGGCAGCAGCACTTGATAGCACCCTGGCCAGTTTGGTTGAGAAGAGACAAGTTGAGGAGGCAGCTTCAGCAGCTCTTGATTGCACCCAGTATGTTTCCAAATAGACAATTGACGGTGGGGGCATTAGTAGGAGCAATATTCTTTTGGACCCAGTACAGAGAACTGAAGTTGGAAGCTAAGAATATGCACGCTTGTAAAAATCAGTTTTTATACATGACAAAATGTTGATGTAGAGTTCAGCACAGGACAGTCAACGTTAAAAAAAACCCTCTAACATTACAGCTAGTCTAGTAGGATATGGATACGGTTAAATAGACAGACAACCTCACCCACAGAATCCATGAGGTGAAGAAAGGACATTTAAAAAGGCACAGATTCAAGAAGGCTTTACGCCAGTTCCATTATCCAAAAATACGTGTTCAATTTTCATGAAATGGACACCTGACTGGCACTCGCTTTACAAATTGACGCAACTACTCTGGTGTCAAACCTGTTGAATCTGGGCCTATGGCTGTTGGCGAGACATATATATATATATCTTTGTTACACCAGTTTGATGTCCTAAACGAGTGCAGCGCCCAACCCAATGGATGTATGCTTTTGTGTTTTTTTAGTGCTGTCACCAGCTGGCTTAAATGAAACCTGTCATCTCGGAACCCCCCCTGAACTAGAGTAAGCGTTGTATAGTGTAAGTGATGCTGAATCCGAATATGTAAGCTTTATCTTCATACTCACTTCCATTCTGACGCTGTGCTCCCACAAACCTGCAGTAAAATGCACTCAGTGGACTCTTCTTTGAGTCCTCTCCATTATGTGAGTGAGCACCGGAGTCCACTGAGTGCATTTTACTGCAGGTTTGTGGGAGCACAGCGGAATGGAAGTGAGTATGAAGATAAAACTTACATATTCGTATTCAGCATCACTTACACTATACAACACTTACTCTAGTTCAGGGGGTGTTTCGGAGATGACAGGTTCCCTTTAAAGGATAAGTCCGGGCAATTTGTAAGTTTCTGGTTCAAGTAAGGGCACAGAAAGTTATTAAAGGGACACTATCGCGAAAAAATAAAAAAATATATGTTATAAAACCTTAAAAATAGTTTTTATATGTATAATTAAGTTTATTATATGTGTATTGTGTTTTGTGTATTTAACATTTTTTTTACTTTATGGGGGCTGCCATTTTCATAGTCACGTGTCTATGTGTCACTGAACGACACATAGACAAATGACTTACCGTCGTATGCTCCATTCCCAGTGCGGACGGAGCCGACCCTATTGAAAAATCATGGTAGCACTGTGTATGTGTAAAGCGCAGGCGCTTTACACATACATAGCCTGCCCCCTCCGGTGCCATGTTATTGAAGACTTCAGTAACATGACATCGGAGGGGACACCCATTATATGTCCCGTTCTCTGGCAGCTATCTCTGCGTCCATAGGACGCAGAGATAGTTGCCTGCTGCAAGAAGAAGCAGACAGCCGGCTGCCTGCTTCTTTCATCCTCCGAGTCCCCCCCCCTCCTCTCCCCCACGCCATTTTTTTCAAAAATAATTAAATAATTTTAAAAAATGGCTTGGAGTCACCCCTTTTTTCCTTCTCCAGCCAGATACAACCAGCAGTGGCAGCCTGGCACTACCAGGGTGGGAAGGGACACGGTTACTGGCCCTTCCCAGCCTAACAGTAACAGCCTGCAGCCGCCCCAGAACCGGACCCTCAATTTAGAAGGTCCGGTCCTGCGGGTACCCGGCTCTTCCTGACACCCCTGGTGGCGGTGGGTGCCGGGGTAATAGATGTTGGGGTTAGTGCTGGCCATACTGGCCAGCACTAAGCCCAGTATTAGTAATCAGGGCCGTTTGTAGATAGCCATGATTACTAAAACTGCAGTGTTGTAAAAAAAAAACCCACACACTTATAAAATATTTTATTGAAATAAATACTCCCCCAGACCCCTGTTTGACCATTTTATTTAAAAAATAAAAAAAGCTGGTCCGACGTAATCCACCGAATCCGACGTAGTCCTCAGCATTCACGATCCTGAAAAATAGAAAACAAACAAACACAAACCACTTACCTCCTCAGGCTTCTGCTTTGTAGTGATTCCTCCCGTCCAGCAGCTCGCTCAACACTAATAATAAACACAGTGATGTCACCGTACAGGGATAATAAATACAGTTATGTCACAGTACAGGAATAATGAACAGTGATGTCACAGTACAGGGATAATAAATACAGTGATGTCACAGTACAGGGATAATAAATACAGTGATGTCAGATCAAACTCAGTCATGCACTACCACCCTAACTCTGCTACCTGTCAGTGGAGAAAATCCCTGTGGTGGAGGAATAATCAGCATCACAATTGGAAATAACATTGCTGACTGTGCCTCCTATGCTATCACAGTGCAGACCACAACAAGATGGCCGCTGGACACTGTATTGTGGAAGACAATCTCTTGTTATCAGATAAGCAAGTAAGAGCAGCGTGATGTCACAGGAGGTGTGAATAGCCAGATAACAGTTTACAGCACTGGCCTACAGACGGCTTCCCTACACTCAACTTTTCAGTTGTGCTCCCCCTGCTAGTCAACATAGGAAGTTCTACACAATTATTATGAATTTTTTAAATATTTCCTTTTGTAAAAAAAAAAATATAAGCACAAAAAATTCTAAAACTTACATTGCATGTTTTAACATTTTAGATATATTTCTAATTTTTTACAACATTTCTCCTTTAATTGCCTGGACTTATCTTTTAAAGTGGGTAGGGGAAAAACCCCTGATGGGGTATGGGAGTGACCTTCCCGCCCTCTCTTTGGTCACTCCCAAAAAACCTCACCCTATGGGTACCTTCACATGTGGCTGCGGGTCTGCTGAGTAAAATCCACAGGGCATTTTTATACCGTTCACCAAACGGCGTTCAGTACTATGGTGCCGTCCGGACATACGCAGTTCTGCGCTGAACTGGGTATTTGCGTCCAGCCCCATAGTACTGAAGGTGGCATAAAATCAGCCAACGATGCGCTGTGGATTTTAGGCAGCAGAGAACCCCAAAAAAGCATCCCATTGTAAAGGCACCCGTAAATAAGGCAAGTTAACCTGCCTTTCAGCAACTGTTTGTTGCTGTAACTAACTGTGGAGGTTTTTTATATCACAGTTGAAGGACAGCAGCCTCCGTGATATATACCCCATAGACAGCCTTATTCCACGCGTGACTGCAAGAGAGGCGTGAAATCATTCGCACAGAGAAGAACCCCATTGGGATTTGCGGTGCGAGATTTTACTACTCTCATGATATCAACAAAATACCTCAAGAACAGTTAGTACCCGCTCACAAAATGGTGAGTAGTGTTCCTTGGCACGGGTGCCAGGGATAGAACCCCACGGCTATAGTTCACAAAAGGTGAAATCCCCACTTTGTGAAGCATAGTCGTGGGGATTATTTTAGGGATGGTACTGTTCTTGGGGTATGGGTTGGATGGTGCACCGGTGTGAGGCATTAAGCTGGTGTGGAGATGTTAAATGGCCAACACACCATGGGCATTAAATTTTGAGATGGGGTTCTGTTTATTCAAATGTATCCGAATTAAGTAGGGAATTTTTAAGGTGATTTTGTTTAATTTGGGGTCTAAGGGGGGAACATTACTTAATAAGTTAAATTACGGATTTTTACATTGGGCACATATTTATGATATTAAGGTCAGTTTCTTGGACACACGGATTGCCATGCAAGACGGGTGACTGATGACTTAGTCATTCACATCAGGCAGGGGGGTGGTATAATCCGATGTAATCCAGGCATGATTCATCTTTAGAAAAGTCAGCATCTCAACACTGTGGCAAGAGAGCCTCGTTCTTTGCGGTGTTACGATGTTACCCGCCACACTGAACACCCTCTCTGACGCAACACTACTGGCTGGGCAGGAAAGCAGAGCCAAAGAAAACTCTGCCAGTTGAGGCCAAATGTCCAGTTTCTCTGCCCAGTACTGCACGGGGTCGGTGACACTTTGGGGCAGGGTACAATCCAGGTAGGCAGTGACCTGGTGGGTGAGCTCATGAGTCCGGTGTTGTGTCCCCTCTTCAGCAGCTGGCTGCATGAAATCGCTCATCAGCGATTGGAGGCTGTAGCGACTTCTCACGCCTCCACTAATGGTGGTGGTAGTGGAGCGCGCTGGTTCCCCCCGAGAGGATGTTGTCTTTTTAACCTGGCTGGTCTCGCTGGTAAGTTGAGACCAACTGACTGGTGAGTAGGTCCCGGTAGTACACCAGTTTTGCCTCCCTCTCTGATGGCGGAAAAAATTCAGCCATTTTGCGGCGGAAGCAAGGGTCCACCAGGGTGGCCAGCCAGTATTGGTCCCTCTGGTGGATGTCCACAATCCGGCTGTCATTCCTGAGACACTCCCGCAGGCACCTTGCCATCTGCACAAAGGACAATGAGCGCCTCTCCTCTCCACTGTCCTCGGTATAGTTCCAGGGTCTGCTGGGGTCTTCCTCCTCTTCCTCTACCACCTCATCCTCCATCTCCTCCTGTGATTGAGAGGCAGAGAAGCCAGATGGCGGTGTGTGGAATTGCTGGGCATAGACATCTTCCTCCTCCTCACCCTCCATCTGCACTTCATCCATCTCTGGGCTCAAGGTGATGTTTAAGCCTTGGAGTGGTGGCCTGGGAATCCTTGCTGATGATGGTTTTCAGCGCACTTTCCAGAACATGGACGAGTGGGATGATGTCATTGATCCCATAGTCATGCCTGCTCACAAACAGAATTGCGTCCTCAAAAGGGATCAATTGGCAGACTTCACGCATCATCTGCCAGTGTGTGACTTGGAAGTCGCAGTGTGGCGTGAAGCTGCCTGATTGCCCAATGAGGTAGTCTGTAAAGGCTGACCTTTGCTCATACAGGCGGTCCAGCATATGGAGGGCAGAATTCCAGCGTGTTGGCATGTTGCAGATTAGCCGATGTTGGGGCAGACTGCGCTGTCTCTGGATCCTGAGCAGGGTGTTCCTTGCACTGTAGGAGTGGCTGAAGTGTTTGCACACTCTGCGTGACATCCTCATAAGGTCTTGTAGTGCAGGAAATAATCGAAGAAACCTGTGCACTATGAGGTTTATCACATGAGCCATACAAGGTGTATGACTCAGCCCTCCCTGCTGCACTGCAGAGACAATATTCCTCCATTGTCTGCTACCACACTTCCCACCGTTAGTTGACGTGGGGTCAGCCATTGATCTATCTCCTCCCTGATGGTCCGGAGGAGCTCCTGCCCACTGTGGCTCCGTTCACCCAGGCTCACCAAATGGAGGACAGCCTGAGAGCGCCGGGCCTGACATCGGTGGTAAGACACTGGGGCAGGTTGGACTGCAGTCAAAGCGGCGGATGGTTGCAAGGTGGTGGAGGCAGAACTTGTGCTTCCCGCTGCTGGCCCCCTAAAGCACCGTGGAGGTGACAGTGGCAAGAATGGGCCAACTTCCTGATGGTCTTCTGGGAGGATGTTGACCCAATGGGCAGTAACAGACATGTACTGCCCTTGCACATAATTTGAGGACCAGACATCAGCACTCAGGTGCACGGTCTTGGACACCGAGAGTCCCAATGAGTCGCCAACCTTTTTCTGCACATAACTGTACAGTGATGGGACAGCTTTGCCAGAGATGTAGTGGCGGCTGGGGACTCGCCATCTGGGGTGCGCACACGCCATGAAATCCCTGAAAGGCTGGGAGTCCACAAGGTTGAAGGGCAGGGACTGAAGCACCAGCAGCTTAACCAGGTGTCCGGTCAGTTTCTGGGCCATGGGATGGCTGCTGGAATACACCTGACGTCTGCCCATGGACTCAGTCACGGATTGCTGCCTCATTAGCGGTGTAGATGGCAGTGACACTGTGCTGCTGCCGGCACCTGAGGCTGACGAGCCCTGAGTTCCACTGAGAGGATGCTGCATGATGGGATCTGCAGTGTATGGTGCATCCTGACAGGAGGTGGTATTGGGGTCACGGTTCTTCCAGGCCTGTTGGTGTTGCCTTTCCATATGCTTTCTCATGGATGTTGGCCCAAGATTATCACCCCTACCACGACTGACCCTCTCATTGCACAGCTGGCACAAAGCAATGTGCTTATCTGTCCCCAGGCGGAAGAACTGCCAGACGACAGAGGACCATGGTTTGCTGACAGCCACGGGGGGTCTTGCTGGCTGTTGACTGCCACTGCTGCCTGAGGATGCCCTCTCAGGACCAAGGCTTTAAGGTAATGATGTCAGCACCACGGCTACTTTCCTCCGGTGGCTGGGACAGGATATCAGGTGTGGCAGGTGTGGTTCGGTGACGAACCGAACTTTTGGCAAAGTTCATAACAAATCTGGTTTGTTACGGTTCGGTTCGCTCATCCCTAATAAATATATCTCAAGGGAAGACTTTGATACTTCCTACTATATTGATTTCCCTTATTTGACTATCTCGACAGTATTAGCCCCTAATGAAACCCAGGATAAGACCTCCTGGGGGAAAATGTGTTGTGAAACCATATTGCTAATATTTATAGTCTGATATCAGGACAGCAGTGTCCCCACTATCCATAATTGGTATGACAACCTGTGTACAAGCAGTCTGTATCTATCCTTTACTAATTTTGGTGTGGTACCATTTTTACATGTGGTACTGTATGTTAGCCTCATGTATAGTTCTTGGATACCCCAGTGAGAACAGGATACTATAGGGCGAACCAAGAAGACAGTGGGATTGCCTTTATCAGGGCGACAGGGACAAATGGGGACACTTGAGGGTGTTACTGGAGTTTTGTTAATTATTTCGTTTAGTGTTAGAGTTTTCAGAAACATTACTAAAGGTTACATTTTAGGGGAAGTTTTCTTGCTTTTCTGTGAATCAACATGCAATCTGCATACTTGGTTGCTTATATGCTGACAAGTGTATTGTTAAGATCAAGAAAAGTAATGACTACTGGATGATTTTTCTGATGCTGAAAGGGGATCAAAATTGTTCTATTACAGGATACGCTCTGTACACAGCTTACCACAACTTTCACCCATAAGACTCCTGCTGCCTGCATGTCTGACCTTTATGCCCCTCTCCATCCCCTTTGCGTCGATCTCCCACCAACTTTGTTACTACAAGTAGCAGAAGCCACAGCAGCACCAGCAGCAGACAATTCTGTTTGTTGAAAATGTTTTTCAAGTACCACTCCAAACTGTCTCAGTTTGTTATCGGTATAACCTGTATACTCTTGTACAACCTTCGGTATACTGTCAGAGAGGGTATTCAGCTTGGCAGATGCATCATCATCCCCAAACAGACAAAACTGTGGCATGGATCCATGGTATAATATCCCATTGCTGACAGTGGCTATTTATCACTGGCCCTAAATGCCATAGCTGCTGTCTGGATGTCCATTATGTTTCATACTGTATTGCTACTGTTCATAACTGTAAATTTCGTGTTTGTCAGTTTCCATACTGTATTGCTGCAGCTGTCACTGCTACTACCCCTATAAAGCCACACATCTCTTGCCTTCCATACTGTACTGCTGCAGCCACACATACGTATACTTCATTATCCATCATGTTCCATACTGGACTGCTGCCACACAATTACCATTAAACAGTCAAACATCTCCTGCATTGGCCATTTTGTTCCATACTGTATTTCTGCCAATACTATTTCCCTTACATATGCACACATTTTCTCTGTTGTCCTTGAGGTTCCACACCCACTCTTTTCTGCTCCGAAAAAAAAGGAGAATTTTTGTACTCTTGCTCAGAACAAGCCATTGTTTCCTCCAATGCTACTGTGTGTGCATGTGTGCATTGGAGGAAGCAGTGGTGTGTATTATGTCAGTTAAATAATACCTCACATAATGCCTATTACACTATAGGCATCATACATGGCAGTCCAGGGAACCATTTTTAAGTCCCAGTGAACAATTCTTTTTTTAGAGGATGTTATTTTGCAGGCGAGTATAGAGCCCCCTAACAAGAACCTTTTGTATTGTAAGACTGCACTATAGTGGGGATTATAGGTTATATTTATGTCCTTTTTTCTGTATGATCATGAACCAGTAAAACCACTTTTTTGATACTTCAATTGTGGTTGTGAATTATATTTATCGTGGGTGACCTTCACCCCTTACTTGTTATTAATTATCTTTGGGACTATCAAATGTATCATTGGTCTAAATAGTCTGACA
This sequence comes from Rhinella marina, assembly GCA_900303285.1. Classification (NCBI taxonomy): domain Eukaryota; kingdom Metazoa; phylum Chordata; class Amphibia; order Anura; family Bufonidae; genus Rhinella; species Rhinella marina. Next base: position 15,451 of record ONZH01027285.1, read on the forward strand.
TTCCTCGTAAGAGACCAGTTTATGTTCATAGCACACAGATCAAGGACTCAGTATAAACATTTTGATAGCATAGAAAGGGGAAAATTATTGCAGGTCACAGACAGTTTATGGAGAAGAGGGTGTGTTTATGAGGGGAAACATCCAGAACACAAGGACGCATTGATTACAGCAGGAAGACAGTGCAAGGACTTTGTAAACTGATGCAGAGCTGTCATACACAGAAATCAGCAGTCTGAGATGCTGAGCTTTCTGCAGTGTTCAAAGTCTAAGCCCTGGATTTGGAAGAGGCCCCTGCACTGAGCACAGATGCACAATGAGCTCTGGAGCCAGCCACTGAAAAAAGATATGTCCACTTCCTTCAGTCTGTCTATGCTGCCAGACAATGGTGAATGATATTAAATGATATTTTACAATTAGGATAATTATTGATTCATCTAACACAGCCTTAAGTCATCTATAGCTATTCGAGTTGTTAAAGAGATATGGCATGTCAATAGCTCATCTGTGCTTGTACAATGTGGTCAAATATTTTTCTACCCAAATTAAACCAGCTACCTGAGTCGCTAGAATGAGACATAAAATGAATTTCAAGAAGTACACTCATCTGTAGTTGGTTACTTTTTTTTCCCAAAACACAGCATGCTGTAGGTTTGGAATGTTCTTTATGTGTCTTCCTATAGGCTTCTCTATAGGACTGGAAGAACATGTAAAACTGTATGAATAAATAACACACAAAATGATTATCAAAAAGCACGAACAAATGAAATGTATTAAAATTACTCCACAAACAACTGTACAAAAATCCCATATCAGCTTTTCCTGGATCGCTCATTAAAGATTATCCTTATTTAATTTTAATAAGTTTGGGTGGTCTTAATTATATAACAGCAAAGCTGTGACAAGGCCATGGCAGGTTCTTTGTCAAACAGCGGGTTCACACATTGCAGACCACCACCAACCAGATACTGATTACCTATTCAGGTCATCGCTAGAAAAGTCTCAGAAAACCCATTTAAGTGTTTGTTAAAATACAGAAAATAATTATGTATCTGCTATGTAATAGAATGTGTTGCTGAAATGCACTATAGTATCTGTAGATGCCTGTTACAGGTCTTGTTTTTATTTAATTATTTAGTATAAAATATTTCATCATGTATGTAGCATATGGCTCCATCCAATATGTATGTAACATATGGCTCCATTCAGGCCCATTTCTAGACACTGGAAACACCTGAGGCACCAATTTGTGGGTGGGTATTGGTACAGGGACACAGGTTGCCTTGCATGCAGGTAAAAAAATTTTTGGCCAGGTGTGATTTCCAAACCCAAATAGTTTGCCATCAGGTTGGGCATAAAGCTAATCTCTAAATTGTAAAGTGATGATGGTTGACAAGGGACACCCAAGGCACCAGCAAAAAATAAATTCCCTTACCACATTTCAGCCCTGCTACATTCTAAGAACATAAACTATTTGGAAAAGATTTCCAAAATAAAAAGATGAAAGACTCGAAAGCTGGCATTAAATGAATTGGCACCGCTCTGCCTAATAAAGCTTTATGTTAACTCTTTCTACTCCAAAAGTTTAGGAGAAATAGTCTACAGGGTCAATTTTCCATACAAGCCGGTTTTGTAAGCTGAAAGAAAAAATGACTTGATGAAGTCACTTCTGTTTCCACCTATCCATATCTTCAGCCAAATTCTTCCAAATCACGTCGCCTTTTACTGGTCCAAACAGAACAGCCAAATTATAATTGGCTCTTTCTTGCAGAAAATCGAATCCACCCCAACTCAGTTCTCATGACAGCAAAGATGAAACATCCACGCTTCTCTGATTTGCTGGCTCTTTGCTATGTTCACACTTATTAATAATCTTTTTAAATCTGATGACAAATACAAGCACTTATGTAGTCCTAGGGCTAAATTCAAAAGATACTTTAAAGTGTAAAATAACAGCTGGGATGAGCCACACAGCAGCTGTTAATATAAATAATTCACAGTTAATTGGTTTTAAGAGCATTCCCTAATCTGTCATAGCGAGCAGTTGTGCAATAGGAAGATCATGTCATAAACAATAATAGGAGAGAAAAGATGTGACATTTCCATTCCATTGTACATGATCAATTAGACAGTGTTGTCAATGCGCTCTGCTGTCCCTGTGTGTAAATATGCTTCCTAAGCAGCTATCACTGTGTAGACAATCGCACGAAGCAGGCAAAGGTTGGGTGAGGAATGGAGCAATTTTCTATTTTTATTGGTTTTCACTTGACAATGTTGCACAAGAAACCTTATGGAGTTCGAGAAATAAGGTTATGTGCACATTACTAGTCAAAAGTTTTCCTTGTTTTCTATTATATACAGTTTCGAAAAACAGAATTGTCATTGGAACTAACAAGTAATATAACTGGAACTATATATAGGGATCAAAATAGGTAATACAATTTAAACTACTCTACATTTTAGATACTTAAAAGTAGCCACCTTTAACCTTGATAAAATCTTGAAAAGTTTCCAATCAACTTCATGACAAAGCCAAGGGGAAAGCATTTCCAACAGTCTCAGAAGAGTTCCCATGTATGGTGAGCACTTGTCAGCTGTTTTTTCTTGACTCTCCCATTGTATGGTTTAAGTCAGGGAAGTGTGGAGGCCACTGCACTCTAGTACTTAGGTTTTTTTTTTTTTTTTTTTGTAAAATATATCATACACAGACAGAAGGTATAGTTTAGTTCATTGTCCTGTTGAAAAACAAATGATGTGCAAAATAGAAGCCAGATGTAATGAACGGTGCAGACTTGGTGGAATGGCACATGGCTGCAGAATGCTGTGGAAGGCATAAGGGTTGAGTGTGCCTCTAATTCTGCATAAATCACCAACAACAACCAACCAACAGCAATACTAAGCATCACATACCTTCATCCATGCTTTACGATGGGAACCAGACATCTGTGCTCACTTTCTTGTGTCAAAGATACAGTGGCTAGAAGCAAAAATCTTAAATTTGGACTAGCCTGCCACCCAGCCAAGTCCTAAACAAGTCTTATCTCCCTCTATAGTTATTTTCTTGCAGCTATTCCACCATGGAGGACTGGTTCATGCAGTGTCTTCTAAACAGGTTGTGATAAGATTTGTCTGCTGCTTGATCTTATTGGGGTATTCAGTTGGAATCTGAGGGACTGTTAAATCCTCATTTCAACCTGTTTTCATCACAATGCTTTATAGTTTTTGTAGTTGCACTTTAAAACACTTTCAATGATGGTTTGTATTTTATATTTCAATATGGCACTTTTTTGAGTTGTGACATATTGTGAACTACTACAAACAAAACAACCTAAAAAGAGCCATTTAAGAACCAATCTACCTGACATGACTGATTAGCATTAGACTGGGGAAACACATACCAAAAGTTAAGCTGGCATTCATATCACTGTTATGTTTTAGTGTTTTGTTTTAGGAGCAGGAAAACAAAAATACCCCCGGCAGCTCCAGATTGAATGTAGTATTCCATCAAGGACTTGGCATTTAAAGGGCAATATCCTGTAACAAAGCATGCTGCACTATTTTGTCCTGTTTTTTAATGTGCATTGTTACCAAGGACCCTGACTGAGTCAGTGACACATACTGTACATAAGCCTAGCCTAACTTTTAAAGGTGCAAATGTTTTTTTGTACATTATCCACATACTTGTTATGTACAGTATGCTATCCATATACTTATTACTGTATGTGTGCCATAGAAATAATGACTGTATAACTGAGGTTCAACATTTTCTACCTCTAAATGTCACTGAAGTTGAAAATGAAAAGGGCACATTTCAAAATACATTTTTGAACATATTCTTATAAAACTTACAAGTTATTCATACATAAGCACAGGGGCAGACTGGGAAATTAAAGTGGCCCTGGAAAAAATACTAAAAGTCGCCCCATTTTGTAGTTGGGTCCAAACTGATGGAAGGCAGGACCAGCAATACCATATTGTGGCACATTATACAACCCCAATACAGCCAAATACCACAGTCCATAACAAAATACTGCTAGCAGCACAAAATACATCCACAAAAACTTCCACTCGCCGGCCATGAGGAGGGTTCAGGCAGCCCCCTGGGTATCAGCCCACCTGGAGATTTCCCTGTAAGGTCTATGGCCAATCCGCCCCTGCATAAGCATCAACTACAATATTTACAGTGTGTAACATTTATGCCCTTAGGGCTCATTCACAAAGCCGTTGCCTTACAGTGCTTGTATTGCAGGCCACAAACAGTGGGTTCTCAATACACAGGCACAGCCGCAGGCACCCCGCATCACAGATGTGGACCCATTCTCTTGAATGGGTCCGCAATCCGGAAGGTTGGTGCGGAATGGAGACACTCTGTAGTGCTTCTGTGGGGTTTCTCTCCGTGCCTCCGCAACACAAAAACGTAGTGCATGCACTATTTTTTTGTGGTGTGGACCGCCGGATGTGGATCGCGAATCCCATTCAAGTGACTAGGTCTGCAATCTGCATGCGGTGGCCCTATAGTCAGTGCCCGTGCAGGACGGACCGCGATTTGCGGTCAATGGCATGGACCTGGCCGGCACATGTTCGTGTGCATGAACTCTTAGTCAATAGATCAAAATGTCTCTGAATTAAGAGAAACTAACATTGAGTCAGGTGTGCCTAGAATTTTGACTGGTACTATACACAAGCTTGTTACAACTCATCATAACCTCCAGGTTATTGTTATTCTGAGGCAAAATCTTCATCTTATGTACTTCCAGCACTAATCCAAAAATGTGTTACTGCTGGATGACTTCTAATGTCATCAGCCCTTTTCTAGCTATGTCACTGGCTTTATGCCCTGGATTTGGTACAAATACAAAAAAAAATTAAAATATTGTGACATGTTCCATGGGATGCCATTTAAGGAGTTATTGTTGTCTACAAGCTTTGTGGTATTTCAGAGCTCGGGGGAACCTGTGTCCTTCAGCCTCTGAACTAATAGGCCTTCCATGCCATGTCAGTATTAGGGAAATGGGGTTAGAAAAGTATTATAACAGAAATAGTAATTTTAGATATGGGAAAGAAGCTCTGTTTTAAAAATGTAGATTTTGAGGATGCCATAAAAACAGTCAATAGGAGCAGAGTATCAAATGTAGGATCAGGTTTAGGGTATCAAGACTGAAAATCTAGATTTTAAGTTTTAAAGCAATTACAGTACATAGGATTAAAAACTATTCGGACTAATGAATTAACCAAGACTGTAGGTGTGGAAAGAAAACACAACGAAAGAAAACATACTATACCTTGTACAGTGCAAAGATCGACGGGGGTTCAACTCCAGTTACCCCTACAAAGCTCTATTTGAAGAGTTAGCTTCCACTTTAAAATTACCTCTGCGTCGTCTCATATGTAGAGGTGGTGCAATGTAATTACAACTACTCCTCCCAATCAAGTTAATGGGAAGAGCAGTTGTAATTACACTGTGCCGCCACTGTAAAGAAGATGGTGCTCAGGTAATTTTAAAGCAGAAGCAGTGAGAGTGTAAGTGCCTCTACCTATTCAAGCAGCTGATGAGCAGGGGTTCCAGGATTTGGACCCCATCTCATCTGATATTGATGACCTATCCTGAGAATAGGTCATCAATATCTTTCGACTGCACAACCCCTTTATAGTATATTTCTTGTACTATAACTATTATTTTTATTATTATTATTAGTAGTAGTAGTACTACTACTATTAAAGATAATAATAATAATAATAATAATAATAATAATAATAATAATAATAATAATAATTTTATTTAAGAATTGCTCTTCTTGACAAAACTGTTTAGCATTGTATGAATTTTATATTTGAACATTTTTGTGGTTAGTAAATTTGTTGTTTTACTATTTGATGGATCATATTGTATCCTCTTAGGGTTCTTTCATATGGCCGTAGCCGTTTTCGTGGTACACAAATTGCAGATCCTCAAAACACGGACACCAGCCATTTGCGGACACCAGCCATGTGCGTTCCATCTTGTAACATCTGGCTCATAATAGAACTGTCCTATGCTTGTCTGTAATACAGACAAGAATAGGACATGTTCTAGGCTTTCATTATGGGTGCATGCTCCACCTCTATCCCTCGGCTGGCAAGCATAAAATATTAATAAATCATGGCTTCGCATCCACATTAATGGATATTCGAACCCCAACATGTTAATAATGCATATTTCATGAGACCACTTGTTCTAATACCAAATATGACCAGTGTAGAGTTCCCGGAATGAGAGATTTTCATTATGCGGGAATGCTGGCTGTCAGAGGGGGAATGTTTGAACTTCCTATGATGTCCACATTATATGGAATGCAATTATTACAATAATTAATATATGAGTTGTACCAGAGATGAGTTATTGCTTATGATATATTTTCTTTATCTTCTGGTAATCCAGTTGAAAAGCACCTATATGTCTGCTGTGCTCTGGTGCCAATACATCTGAAGTGTCAGGCATTATCATGAGGCACTAGTGTCCCCTCCAGGAAACCTCGCTACCACTACTTTGCTAGCAGGAGGATACTAATTTGAATCCTGCTACTTTGGTAGCAGGAGGATGCTAATTTGAACCCCCTACAGGTCCAGACTGCATGGTATAGTACCGGCAGTATTAAAGAAAGGCATACAAATATATAAACTTACACAACATCAACATAAACCATACACAGATAATAAGAGCTATGAGAAAGGTTGTCCCTTTCTCACATACGGCAATGAAAACGACAGTCTGCCCCATAAATAACAAGCGCTCATATAGCTCAGATGTAAGATAGCTATTCAATAAATCAATGTTCAACCTTATAACCAGGTCTTGAGACATGACATGGATAATAATTAAGCCTTATTTACACACCCTCTTCCCAGAATTCCAGAGGAGCATCGCCTGGCCTATAAGACTCCTTACGATGATTATGCACTCTCCATTAGGAGATATATTATTCCCCACATGCAAACAATGAATATTTTTATTTACTAATTAAAATATTGAAGAAGATCACAAAATAAAGTCACAAAACTTTCATTATATTATAAATAGAGATGAGCGAACATGCTCGTCCGAGCTTGGTGCCCGTTCGAGCATAAGGGTATTCGCATATGCTAGCTACTCGGACGAGCATATCGCGATCCTCGAGGAAATGGCAACTTCCTCTTCCTGCATGTTAGCCGCCTTTTTTCAGCCAATCAACATGCAGGAGAGTCTTTGGTACCTCCTAGCATCACGTGGGGCCCCTACAAGTCGATAGCAGGGATTGGCTGGCCAGATCAGATGACCTGGGAATATAAGAATCTGGTCCCGCGCTGCTCGCGTCATACGCCGTCTGCATGAGATTAGGGATAGAGCTGCTGTCTGTCAGGGAGAGTGTTAGGGCCTGAATTTAGTTGTTGGTTAGGCAGGAATCACCCACAAAGAACCCAACAGCCATTCTAAGGGCTACAAGCACGGTTTTTTTTTGGTCTCCTCCTGGCTGCTGGCTGGAACTTGTAGTGCAGCTACCGCCATCTTGGCTGCACACTGTTAGGGCGTGAAATTAGAATCTGGTTAGGCAGGAATCATCCACAAAGAACCCAACGCTCCTTCTAAGGGCTACAACGACATTTTTTTTTGTCCTCCTCTCGGCTGCTGGCTGGGACTTGTAGTGCAGCTACCGCCATCTTGGCTGCACACTGTGCACTGGTGGCAGAAAGGGGACAGCACATGGTCCACACAGACCCCAATGAAATTGCCCAAAGTCCTCTCAGTACTCATTTTTGCTGCTGCTGTACCTTAGCTTGCTGGGATCTGTAGTGCAGTCTAGGGAATACGTTTTGTCACTCAGTTATATAAACTACAGTCCAGTGAACAATTGTAAGGTGTGTGATAAACTAGCCGTAGTCTAGAGAATAATTTTTTTCGCTCAAATATATATACTACAGTCCAGTGAACAATTGTGAGGTGTGCGATACACTTGCCGCAGTCTAGAGAATAATTTTTTTCACTCAATTATATAAACTACAGTCCAGTGAACAATTGTGAGGTGTGCGATACACTAGCCGCAGTTTAGAGAATCATTTTTTTCACTCAATTATATAAACTACAGTCCAGTGAACAATTGTGAGGTGTGCGATACACTTGCCGCAGTCTAGAGAATATTTTTTTTCACTCAATTATATAAACTACAGTCCAGTGAACAATTGTGAGGTGTGCGATACACTTGCCGCAGTCTAGAGAAAAAAATTTTTCACTCAATTATATAAACTACAGTCCAGTGAAAAATTGTGAGGTGTGCGATACACTTGCCGCAGTCTAGAGAATATTTTTTTTCACTCAATTATATAAACTACAATCCAGTGAACAATTGTGAGGTGTGCGATACACTTGCCGCAGTCTAGGGAATAATTTTTTTCACTCAATTATATAAACTACAGTCCAGTGAACAATTGTGAGGTGTGCGATACACTTGCCGCAGTCTAGAGAATAATTTTTTTCACTCAATTATATAAACTACAGTCCAGTGAACAATTGTGAGGTGTGCGATACACTTGCCGCAGTCTAGAGAATATTTTTTTTCACTCAATTATATAAACTACAGTCCAGTGAACAATTGTGAGGTGTGCGATACACTTGCCGCAGTCTAGAGAATATTTTTTTCACTCAATTATATAAACTACAGTCCAGTGAAAAATTGTGAGGTGTGCGATACACTTGCTGCAATCTAGAGAATAATTTTTTTCACTCAATTATATAAACTACAGTCCAGTGAACAATTGTGAGGTGTGCGATACACTTGCCGCAGTCTAGAGAATAATTTTTTTCACTCAATTATATAAACTACAGTCCAGTGAACAATTGTGAGGTGTGCGATACACTTGCCGCAGTCTAGAGAATAATTTTTTTCACTCAATTATATAAACTACAGTCCAGTGAACAATTGTGAGGTGTGCGATACACTAGCCGCAGTCTAGAGAATAATTTTTTCACTCAATTATATAAACTACAGTCAAGTGAACAATTGTGAGGTGTGTGATACACTAGCCGCAGTCTAGAGAATACGTTTTTATTCTCAGTTATATAAACTACAGTCCAGTGCAAAATTGAGTGGTTTGCGTTGAAATAGCTGGAGTCTAAAGACTACATTTTTTTGCCTCAGATCGACTCTCGACAGTGTGGTGAATATACAAAATGTTGAACCCAAGGGCTAAGGGTCGAGGACGAGGGCGTGGGTGTGGGTGTTCAAGTAGTGTAGGGGGCAGAGGCCGTGGTCCTGGGCAGGGTGACACTGTACATGCTGATGAGGGAGCAGTGGAACGCCGCAGAGTTTCGCTTCCTAGCTTCATCTCGCAACTTACTGGGTCACGTGGTACACCACTATTGAAACCACAACAGTGCGAACAGGTGATGACGTGGATAGCGGACAATGCGTCCAGTAATTTATCCACCACCCAGTCTTCCACACAGTCCACCCACGCTAGCCAAGGGAGTAGACCTCTGTCTCCTCCAGCTCAACCACTTTCCCCCCAGCCTGCCCCCCCCATGAAAAGTATGGATTCAGATCAGGCATACTCACAGGAACTCTTTTCAGGACCCTACCCAGAGACACAAACCACTGCTCAAAAGCAACCTGATCAGTTGCTCTGTCCCGATGCCCAAAATTTAGAACTTTTGCAGTCTGTGGGTGATGAGAGTGTGGACTTAGTGCAAGTAGTGCGTGAAGAGGTGTCAGATGATGATGATGATGATGAGACACGGTTGTCAGACAGTGACGTTGTTGTCAGGGCAGTAAGTCCGAGGGGGGAGCAGAGTGAGGAATCGGAGGAAGAGCTGGTGGATGATGAGGTGACTGACCCGAGCTGGGTTGGTAATCCAACTCAAGACAGTGCTTCTGAGGGGGAGGCAAGTGCAGCACCAGAACAGGTTGGAAGAGGCAGTGGGGTGGCCAGAGGGAGAAGCAGGGCCAGAGCAGGTAGATCAGCAACTGTTTCACGGAGTCAAGTTCCCGTGCCGAGGCCTAGATGTTCGCAAGTCTGGAGGTTTTTTAAGAAACTGAGGATGACCGACGGACTGTGGTGTGCAACCTGTATCACACCAGGATCAGTAGGGGAGCCACCACTACCAGCCTAACCACTACCAGCATGCGCAGGCATATGAGTGCTATACACCCAACTCAGTGGAACCAAGGCTATTTACCTCCTGCGGGTCATACCACTGCCCCTTCCCCTGTGTCACATGCTGGCTCTGCGAGTCCACCCCCCGCCCAGGACCCCGGCACGAGCGCCTCCCGCCCTACAACCACCCATTCACCTTCACGATCCTCCGCAACCTCCACCAATGTGTCCCAGCCCAGCGTTCAGCTGTCTTTGCAGCAGACATTTGAGCGCAAGCGCAAATACAATTCCAGCCACCCACATGCCCAAGCCCTAAACGTCCACATCTCCAAATTGTTGAGCCTGGAGATGCTGCCCTATAGACTGGTAGAGACTGAGGCTTTCTGCAACCTGATGGCGGTGGCTGTCCTTCGGTACTTGGTCCCCAGCCGCCACTATTTTTCCCGATGTGCCATCCCAGCCCTACACCAGCACGTGTCACAGAACATCATCCGTGCCCTGACCAACGCGGTTAGTGATGAGGTCCACCTAACCACGGACACGTGGACAAGTGCTGGCGGGCAGGGGAACTATATGTCCCTGACGGCACATTGGGTTAACTTGGTAGAGGCTGGGATCGAGTCTGACCCTGGGGCCACTCATGTAATGCCCACACCAAGGATTGCGGGGCCTACCTCGGTCACGGTTTCTCAGACTTATTATGCCTCTTCCTCCAAACCCTCCTCCTCCTCCTCCTCCTCTTCGCACAGAAACGCTGAGCCAACAGGCAATGTTTCTGAGGGCCAACTGGCGCTCTATACAAACAATGTTTACGGAGGGCCACCTACAGGCCCTCTCTCCAATAAATTTTTTAGTAGCGTCAAATACAGACACTCAAAAAACTATTTTACATGAGGGAGTGTCTCCCCATCTGCCATCATGTTCGGTCAGGCTGTCCGTAGGTACACCACCTCTGTCGTCCGCAGAAGCGGCCACTATGAGGAAGGCCACGGCAAGAGCATCCCCTTTTCTATTGAGAACAAGTGGAGACTTGTAGGAGGATGACACTTTTCTTCGGTAGTGGATTCACCTTCCCCTTTATCATTGCCATACAACAGTTGGTGAAAAAGTAATTGGCAATGATGAAGAAAATGTAACGGTGCAGTGAACCGTCTGTGAAGCAAACCTATATATTCCCACCATGCCAGCCAGTGGCGTAGCTATAGGGGAAGCAGGGGAAGTGACTGCTTCGGGGCCCGAGCTCAGCAGGGGCCCGGGAGCAGTAGCAGGGATGTGGCAAATAAGCAGGGTAATATTTCTATTTCTCTCTCTTTCCAGGGGTGGGGTGGGATCGTAACGCTGCGCATTGAAACAAGAGGATGGGGAGAGAGGGATTTCTCCTACCTCTCCTCTGTGCTGCTGCACTGTGTAATCTGATTGGTGGAGGAGCAGTGAGAGGAAGCTGCTGCTCCACCAATCTTTTCAAGTAATACTTCATTCACAAACAGGGCCCGCTCCCAGACTTCCAGAAGCACCATGTGGACCCTGCATGTGACCCTCTGCATTCCTGCCTGCCCGTCAGGCTGCCTCTCTTACCTGCCCCTCCACCTCCCTTGTAGTGCCAGCTGACCTTCTGCTCTGGCTGTAACAGACATCCAGGAAGCAGGAGCAAACCAGAGCAGCGCTGTCTCAGCCATCTGAGCATTGCTGCAGCCTGCCAGCCAGCCAATACAGCAGACCTTCAGACTCACTGCCAGCCTGACCAACAGTGGTACGTTTGTGCCCCCTGCCCTGTACTGCACCCCCTATGCTGCATTCTGCCCCCTGCCCTGTGTTCCCTATGCTGCACTATGTGTGCCCCCTGCCCTGTACTGTACCCCCAATGCTGCACTATGTGTTCCCCCTGCCCTGTACTGTGTCCCCTATGCTGTATTCTGTCCCCTGCCCTGTACTGTGTCCCCTATGCTGCACTATGTGTGCCCCCTGCCCTGTACTGTACCCCTATGCTGCATTGTGCCCTCTATGCTGTATTATGCGTGCCCCCTGCCCCCTATGCTGTATTTTGCCCCCTGCCCTGTACTGTGCCCCCCATGCTACACAGTGTGTGCCTCCTGCCCTGTACTGTACCCCCTATAATGCACTGTGCCCCGTATGCTGCACTGTGTGTGCCCCCTGCCTTGTACTGTGCCCCCTATGCTGCACTGTGTGTGCCCCCTGCACTGCACTGTGTGTGCCCCCTGCCTTGTACTGTGTCCCCTATGCTGCACTATGTGTGCCCCCTGCCCTGTACTCCCTGTGCTGTATTGTGCCCTCTATGCTTCCCTGTACCCCATGCTGTATTTTCCCCCCTGCCCTGTACTGTGCCTCCATGCCACACAGTGTGTGCCTCCTATCATGTACTGTACTCCTTGCCCTGTACTGTGCCCCGTATGCTGCCATGTGCCCCATATGCTGTACTGTGCATTCCCCCGGCCTGTACTATGTGCCCCTGCACTGTACTGTACCCCCTATGCTGTATCTTGCCCCTGCTTTGTACTGTGCCCCCCATGCTGCACAGTGTGTGCCTCCTATCCTGTACTGTACTCCTTGCCCTGTACTGTGCCCCGTATGCTGCCATGTGCCCCATATGCTGTACTGTGCGTGTTCCCCCCCAGCCTGTACTGTGTGCCCCTGCACTGTACTGTACACCCTATGCTGTATCTTGCCCCCTGCTTTGTACTGTGCCCCCCATGCTGCACAGTGTGTGCCTCCTATCCTGTACTGTACTCCTTGCCCTGTACTGTACCCCGTATGCTGCCGTGTGCCCCATATGCTGTACTGTGCGCCCCCCCCCCGGCCTGTACTGTGTGCCCCTGCACTGTACTGTACCCCCTATGCTGTATCTTGCCCCCTGCTTTGTACTGTGCCCCCATGCTGCATAGTGTGTGCCTCCTATCCTGTACTGTACTCCTTGCCCTGTACTGTGTCAACTTCGGACACTCCAAAACAAATTTTTGGGAGGCTCACCTACAGACATTTGACTGCAATCTCAGTCTGACCAAGGCATTGGTGGTGTCACTGCCATGCTGTGTCAGGCTAAATTTTTGGGTGCTTCACCTGCCACCTGAGTCTAACTTGGTCACTATGGGTACACCGCCATGCTGTGTCAGGCTACATTTTTGGGTGGTTCACCTGCTACCTCAATCTAACTTGGTCACTTGTTGGTGTCACTACGCTGTCACCATGCTGTGTCAGGCGTATGCCTGCGTCGTGGGGCGGGGGATAGCACAGCAGTGCCAGCATGAGCAGTGGTGTCACCTGCAGGCGGTGATGGACCTTCGTTGCACCTAGTTGGGTGCTTTGCTAACATGTGCCAGCACATGTGCCTTGCCCATCTTGGTCTGGGTCAGTACAATTGCCTTGAGGGTCACCACCAGGCTGCTGCCCAGAATTTGGCATAATGGTACGATTAGGCAGCCTCAGAGACATCCATGCATGCTGCCCCTGCTGTTTCCTGTCCATTTCCGTGGTGTTTCCATCATTTTCTGAGGTTTCCAGGTTTTCACTCAGCCTTCCCTAGGCAGAGCCCCGGTCCCCTGCAAAAAATGCTCAAGTCTCCCATTGACTTCAATGGGGTTCGTTATTCGAAACGAGCACCCGAGCATCGGGAAAAATTTGATTCGAATAACGAGCACCCGAGCATTTTAGTGCTCGCTCATCTCTAATTATAAATAATCTATATTTACCTTTAAAGAATAAATAATAAAGAAAAAGTTTAGGAGTAGGAATAAAACTTTCTAGATGCCACCTGACTGAATAATCATTTATGGCATCAAACTCCAATAACGTGATTTGTATGTCATTCATCCATTGTCTTTGCTCCGATTTTGAGAAAATTGCATTACATTTGCTCTGTGCTCCATCAAGCACTCTTATAATTCTCATATCACATTGAATTTATTCTGTTTCTAGTGAGGTGTTTCAGCAGGAAGGAAGAACAAAATTAAATACTTCACTTGTGCAGCCTACAAGTGAAAGACCGTCTCTGAAATCAAAATTTGTGACTGTCAAACTTTCCAAGTATACAAGAACTGCCTAACCCATAGTCAAAGAAGAAGAACAATGACAAATGTTTTGTATCTTAATATCTTATATTAAAACACGAGACGTACATTTTTTTTTTAAAGAAGACCTGTTTTAAGTTAATTGTTCCCCTCTAATAGCCCAAACTTATCCAGAGAAACAATTTCTTGAACATTTATAGCCAACAATAGTGTTAGAGCATGAGGAAATTTGCTGCATCTGTCACTGGGAGCCGGCGATACTCCCCATCCTTGCTGCGCTCCCGGTCTTCTGTGTCTAGTTCTGAACAAGGACGTGGCAGGTGTCCTTGTTTCCATGGAGATCAGGGGGATGCCCGCCCCTTAGTGACGTACTAGCAGGGCAGGTGAGCACGGGCGTGGATAGACCAGCGTTCACCTGTGAAGATTCAGTATTAGGGTCATGTCACGCTGGCCACGTCACATGACCCTCCTGTGGGGGAGTCTGCTGGCCACGAGTTGCCTGTGATTGGTCTTTTTACCTGAGCTTGCAAGTGTGGACTGCTGTGACTACTGTGCTTGATTTCAGCTTGTAAATTTGACTTCGTCCTCGTCTCATCCTTTTGTATTTCGTTACCTCTCGGCTTTTACCTCGGCTCGTGTCTTTGACTTTGCTTCTGTTGGTTCCCTAGTTTATGACGTCACTTCCTGGTTTGACTTTGGCTTGGCGACATTGTTAAATTTTGTGTGTTCTGTCTTTTGTTTATTGTTTTCTCCTGTTGTGCCCCCTCCCTGTACGCCCCAGCACATACCTAGGCTAGGGAGTGTCGACAAGTTGTATGCCATTGCCTAGGACGGGACGTGCAAGTAGGCAGGTTCAGTGGTGGGGTTGAGTTCAGGGCTGCACATATCCCTGAACTGTGACAGTATCTTATAGGCCCCTGAATCTGAAAAGGCAGCACTTTGTACACCACCTACTGTATCCCAGGTCTTCTTTCAGTTTATCTAACTCAGGTGTCACAAAATCTTATAAACTCTAGACACTTGCTCTGGAATTTTTGCAACTATACATGTCAAGGTCTAACTGACATCACGTGTTGGAATTTGATCCAATTTGAAGGCATAAAGGTTTTTGCATATACACCCCGGAACAAAGGGACAGCAAATGGTATCACTTACATAGCATACATCTTGAGAAATTTGTGGATCTTCAAAATATGTTGAGTATTTGAGTCATTACTGATGATCTCAATGATAGATCCCCCATCAAAGATGCTCTTCACTTTCAATATATTGGTATAATGGTAATTGAAAGCAACTTCACCTAATTTAGTCTGTGTGATGTAGGACAAACAACACATATAATACAAGACAGTGATAAACACAAGAGGATTGCCCTTTGGCATACCTATGACCATGAAGAGAAAAGACAATTTCTCAAGCTCTATCCCCATAGCTGTAAAACATGCGTTTCATGTTCAGTGATGTCCCACTCCAGTCTGACATGATGTGCACTGACATCCAGTTGCAGAAAATAAAATAAGAGTGACTGATCATCAGTTTTCACACATACTGTAACCATCAGAGCAACAAGGAATGCAAGCAGGACAGTACTGAGAAACACCTCAGTGCTCTCTGACCAAATCCTAACCCCTTTCAAGATTTTGTATTATCAGGCAGCAATGTGTAACTAAGCATAATAAATCAAACCTGTGACCTGTCTCTGCACTGTGATCAGCTTAGCTAAGCAGATATTTTGAGAAAACCTCTAAAACGTTGGCTTTGTTGTATAACCCTAACTGGTAGAGAGCTATATTATTGGAAGATGGTATAGATACTTGGTATGGCTTCCAGCAGTAATCACTGTATTTGCATGAACAGCACTGATCATGATATTGGTACATTTATTCTTTCTAAACTGAACAGCAGTTATTTTGTGGGGACTTATTAGCGAAATTGGGTCATATTTGCAAGCAGTTCTTGAGGCACAATAAATTATAAACACACGTTAAAGGGGTTACCCGAGACTAACAAATGCCCCCCCCCATCGTGGGTGACGCTAGGGAGGCTCGACCCCATTACCACCTGCCATTGGCTGCTCCCCCCCTTCCCCGACATCGGATGTTGTGCACAGGGAGAAGCAGCTACGGCCATGCGGGGACCAGGAGCGGTGTGAGGAGCCAGGTAAGTAGATTAAGTGTGAGGTGCCCAGCATATGGGGAGCATTTGTTAGTCCCAGATAACCCCTTTAACTATATATTGTCAAATAAGGGGCACACTTTGGATGATTCTGAAGTACTTTTTTTTCATCTGTAGATATTTTTCTTTCAAAGTAAAGGTATAAATACCATAGCAATACAGAGTAATATGAAGATCTTAGACCCTAATAAAAAAATCTATATCAGCGCCCCCCCAAATACCATATTCCACTTCTAATACTGATGTTCTCTTATGTGGCAGAAATGTCTTTTGACTGTCTCAGGTACAAAGGCAACAACTTCTGCACTTCTTATAGCAACACCTTTAAGATCCAGAGAAGCACTACGTATAGACAAGGGTGCACCTAGCCTTTCTGCTGCCTGAGGCAAAAACTGAAACGGCAACCCCCCCATGCAAATTTCTTAACCTAACCCTTTGCCACAATGAAAGTGCTCATTGCTCATGGCCCTTCCGCTGCCCCCTCTTGCCCCTACCTGGTACTGCCTGAGGTGATTGGCTCACCTTGCCTCATTGGTGGTGCACTCCTGCCTACAGATGCAGGTGATTTGAAATAACCATTGAACTATTCCTATTTTGGTTAATGATAACTCCACTACTCCACTGACAACCAGCTCTACTATATATAAATAGACAAAATGGGGGGGAATTAAGTCAGTTTTGCTTGCAGTTTTCATTTGTAAAAGTAACACCAGATTAATCATACAGCATGTAGTTAATTGCATTTTGTACATCTTAATTCTAACACTTTTGTCCAGACATGCTTCTCCAATTTTTTATTCCAATCCTAATTGGAATAAAATAAGATTGCATTTTTTTTTTAAAGTAGCAGTGATAAATTTATAGTGAAAATAATTAACATAACCATATCCGCTTTCCAAAAGTGGCAAGAATGATGCAAAATTGTAAAATGTTGCCATTTTGGTGAAAAAATGGTGAGTGACACTATTGCCACTTTTTAGCACAGATGGAATGATAAATCCATCCCAATGTTTTTGCAGTATTTACATTTTTGTTTTGCAAATTTGAAGAAAATATTTTTGAGAAATAAATATATTTCGTTACATTAAAATCTGAAATATGTGTAAAAGCTCTTCTCAGTCCTTTCTTTTTTTATATATTGCTTACATTCAGCAATATTTTGTAGCTGGGTTTTTGGCAAATCAATACCAGTTCTAGGTTAATATCATAAGCTGAGGGTTTAATGTTCTGTATCTGCTGCCTCCTCTGGTGTTACTATGTTTCACTCTTTTCTCCAGGGCTATTAATCTTTGGCCTTTTTGCAGGTGTTATCTCCCAAAACACAATATCCAAGAGACACCCATGCTATATCAGTAAATCTCATTGACTTTTATTACTCACTACAGAAAAGGTTTTGACGCCAGTGCATTGTGAAAAAGTTCTGTGGTTTATGGAGCGTTTTATTTACTGTATTTGCTATTTCACAATCCAAAAGGTATTCTTAGTTGTCACTTAGTTGTGTTACAAAATATGATGGGGGTTGGGTGTAAAACCTCACTGACCATGAAACTGTTAGCAAGTCTGTACTGTGCAAACAGAAATCCAGAAGGCCAACAGAGGAAATCTGTTTTTCACATAATAAATTTTCTTAGTATAAAATCCCAGGGACAAAGATATTGTATGAATGCACACTTGTGAATACCATAGATACAACCCTTCAAGCTTCTATAAGGTGTTTGGACAGCAGTGCTCTGTCAGAATCAACCTTCTCTATTGGATGTAGTGAGGGATGAACAAGCATTAAATACTCCTGGTTGAGTTGGGGTTGTGGTGGGATCTAATATGCTGTATGTGCTCCATGTCTAACATACAAACAGACGGTGGCAGGTGTGTACACTTAAAGGGGCTTTCCAAGATAGGTAATCTTTCCTCTGGATAGGTCATCAGAATCTGATCAGTGGGAGTACGACACCTGGACCCCCACTAATCAGCTGTTTGAGAAGGCACCAGCAATCGCTGTAGTGCTGAGGCTGTGAGGGATGAGAATCCATTTTGTATCCATTTTGTATCCATTTTGACTCCATCTTATGAATCTAAGATTAATTTGAAAGAAGTTTCTATGTTTCTGATAACTTACTTACAGAAATAGCAGAGCTAAATATATATGATGTTTTAGACATAGAAACCACTTCCTCTGTAAAAGACACATATTAACCTGTTGTTACAAACACATGACCTCTTTACTTGATACACTGCAAATCTTTACCTTATTTGGTTACAGAACATATGAAACTGAACAGATAAAAAGGAACGTGTTCTGTCAATAAACAGGAATATCTGATTCAGCTGAACAAGCCTGTGTCGGTTTCCTCTGAGCGCTCAAAAATTATTATTAATTTGGGACCCCGACAATAATAGAGAAGGGGGTTTTGCCCCAACAAACCTGGCGCCCAAACGTGGGGCTCGACTAAAGGACACTGTCACGCGAGGTCGGCGTCGCGCTCCCTCTGCACGACGTCGCCGGACCTCTCCGCCCCCCTAGAGACGAGCAATAGGGAATTGAAGTGCTGGTCTTGTCAGCCAGCACTTCATGAGTTAATTCTCTGTTTGGGTTTAGCCATGTGGTGCTGATCACACCACATGGCTACTTTACATATTGTTTGGACAGCTTGCTCCGCCTCAGGTCATGTGATGCTGGCCACATCACATGATCCTGGGCGGGCTATTTAAAGATGGCAACTGCCTCACTCAGATGCCTGTGATTAGTCTTCTGAGATCAGTGCTGTGTGTTGGACCTTGCTTTTGGATTATTGGTATATTGGATTTTGGCTTTGGACTTAGACTACGCTTTTGTGATTCCCCTCGGTATTTGACGTGACCTCCTGTTCTTGACTTGGCTTGCTGACGATTCTGCTATTGTGTTTGTTTCTGTCTGTGTTCGTCTTTCCCTGTGTTCCCTTCCCTACCCTGTGCACGTACTCAGCATAGGGACCGTCTCCAAGTTACGGTTTTGTCGCCTAGGGCATCTACTGTAAGTAGGCAGGGAAAGAGGTGGGGTTCAGACAGGGCACACTATCCCTTGTTTCCCTGTCGTGACAGAATCACAGGCCATACCTAATGGAGCCGTTGCGAGTACTCACGGACCAGATGAGTAACATGGCTCAGATGATCCAGGATTTGGCCGGGAGACTCCAACATCAGGAGCAGCTGCGGACTGCACCCGCAGTCGTTCCCTCCATGCCAAACCCCAATATTGAACCCCATGTAAAATTGCCCGATCGGTTTTCTGGGGACCGAAGGACTTTCCGTTCCTTTAAGGAAAGTTGTAAATTATATTTCCGTTTACGCTCACACTCCTCGGGTTCTGAGCAGCAGCGGGTAGGAATAATTATTTCCTTGCTGCAAGGTGATCCGCAGGAGTGGGCTTTCTCATTGCCACCTGACTCCCCTTGTCTATTGTCTGTGGAGGCTTTTTTCCGGGCCCTAGGTCTTTTATATGAAGAACCTGACTTGGCCGCTGTAGCTGAAACTCAGCTCAGAGACATTCGGCAGGGTAACCGTCCAGTTGAGGATTACTGTGCTGAGTTCAGAAAATGGTGTGTGTCCTCTAAATGGAATGACCCTGCTTTGAGAAGCCAGTTTAGGGTGGGACTGTCTGACCATCTGAAGGATTTACTAGTTAGTTATCCTACTCCTGACACCTTAGAGGCGACTATGACCTTAGTTATCAAACTTGACCGACGGTTTAGGGAGAGACAAAAGGAACGTTCTGTTGCCCCTCAAGTTGCCGTGTTGTCCGAAGTTCCTCTTCAGAGCCCGTCTCCTATCAAGGTCCAGGAGGAGCCTATGCAGTTGGGAGTTACTATGAGGGATCAGAGACGCCTGAGAGGGGCCTGTTTTTACTGCGGTGAGATGAACCACTGGCTCCAGCAGTGTCCGAGACTTCTGCTCTCAAAAAGGTCTGTTCCTGGAAGTAAGGTACCCCCTGCGGTGGTAAGAAAGAAAATCTTGTTACCTATTTCCATTTCTTATAACCAACTCAAGAGATCCGGTGAAGCATTTGTGGATTCAGGTTCTGCTGCTAATTTTATTGATTATGATTTTGTGCAATCTGTGGGTGTGCCTATAATTCCTTTAAGGGAGGTAATTCAAATTATCGCACTGGATTCCACTCCATTGAATAATGGGAGAGTGGAGTTTTGTACTCCTGAGGTTGTATTAACTGTAGGAATTACCCATACTGAGACTTGCTCCTTCCTTGTATTAAAGGATTTACCTGCCGACCTTGTTTTAGGTCTGCCTTGGTTACAGGACCACAACCCTGTGATCAACTGGTCGGTAGGTGAATTGGAAAAATGGGGAATGAATTGTGACAAATGTTGTAGATCAGTATTGCAGTTGGGAGGTACCACTGAGTCTCTTTCCTTGCCCAAGTATATTGGCGATTTTTCGGACGTGTTTTCCATGTCCGAGACTGAGTTCCTCCCTCCTCACCGGCAATATGATTGCGCCATCGACCTTATTGAGGGATCCAAATATCCCAAAGGTCGCATTTATAATCTCTCTACTCCTGAACGTCAGTCCATGAGGGATTATCTCAAAGAGAGTCTGGCCAAGGGTCACATCCGGCCTTCAGTTTCTCCCATGGGGGCAGGTTTTTTCTTTGTTGGTAAAAAGGATGGAGGATTGAGGCCCTGTATCGATTACAGGGAGCTCAATAAAATCACTGTTAAAAACAGATACCCGTTGCCCCTTATTCCTGACTTGCTGAATCAGGTCCAGGGGGCCTGTTGGTTCACCAAGCTGGATTTGAAGGGGGCATACAACCTAATCAGGATTCGTGAGGGGGACGAATGGAAAACTGCGTTTAATACCCCGGAGGGTCATTATGAGTACTTGGTAATGCCTTTTGGGTTAAGTAACGCTCCGGCAATTTTCCAAAACTTTGTCAATGACATTTTTAGACCATTTATTGGGAAATTTGTAATTGTCTATATTGATGACATCCTGATTTTTTCTGCAGACTGGGAGAGTCACGTATCTCACACCAGGCAAGTGCTGGAGGTGTTGCGTGAAAACAAGTTGTTTGTTAAAGGGGAAAAGTGTACCTTTGGTGTTCAGGAAGTGGCCTTTTTGGGATACATTCTCACCCCTTTTTCTTTCAAAATGGACCCAGTTAAAGTACAGGCCATTGTGGATTGGGTGCGACCTTCCTCTTTGAAGGCGCTCCAGCGATTTCTGGGGTTTGCTAATTTTTATCGTAAATTTGTCAAAAATTTTTCAGTGGTAGCCAAACCCATTACGGATTTGACTCGCAAGGGGGCTGATCTGGTCAATTGGCCCCCTGCAGCAATTGAGGCCTTTGAAAGGTTAAAGCAGTGTTTTATTAATGCTCCTGTGTTGGTCCAGCCTGATCAAAGTAAGCCTTTTGTAGTTGAGGTGGATGCGTCTGAGGATGGTGTGGGGGCTGTACTGTCCCAGGGGTCTTCCACCTTAACTAATCTTATGCCATGCGCCTTCTTCTCCCGCAAGTTCTCTCCTGCCGAGAGGAATTATGATATTGGGAATAGGGAGTTACTTGCAATCAAGTGGGCATTTGAGGAATGGCGTCATTTTTTAGAAGGGGCATTTCACCGCATTACGGTCCTCACGGATCATAAGAATTTAATGTTTCTAGAATCGGCTAAGCGATTGAATCCTAGACAGGCGAGGTGGGCTTTGTTCTTTACTCGTTTTGATTTTTGTGTTACCTTCAGACCCGGGAGCAAGAACGTTAAGGCCGATGCCTTATCCCGAAGTTTCCAGGCGTATCAGCCTCCTGACGTCCCTCCTGAGCCCATCCTGCCAGCTGATATCATCGTGGCCGCTACCTCATCTGACCTCGCTTCTGAAATCTCGGCAGGACAACATCTTGCTCCCATTGGTACCCCCAATGACAAATTGTTTGTGCCGGCTCATTTGCGGTTGCGACTGCTGGGTGAGTGCCATAATTCTGTTTTGTGTGGACATCCTGGCATCAATGCCACCAAGGAGTTGGTCTCTAGGCAGTATTGGTGGCCGTCAATCTCCAGAGATGTTCAGGCTTTTGTAACTGCGTGTAACACTTGTGCCAGGTCCAAGAATTCCAAGACACGACCTATGGGTGAGTTACATCCTTTACCCATACCTAGTAGACCTTGGTCACATCTGTCCATGGACTTTATCACGGACTTGCCGTGCTCTGAGGGTAAAACCGTGATATTTGTGGTGGTTGACAGATTCAGCAAAATGTGTCATTTTATTCCTTTGTGTAAATTACCCTCTGCGAAGGTCTTGGCGTCCGTGTTCATTGATAATATTGTCAAACTACATGGTGTTCCTGAGAATATCGTTTCTGATAGGGGAGTACAGTTTGTGTCTAGGTTCTGGAGGGCGTTCTGTAATAAGATTGGTATCTCTTTGTCCTTTTCATCAGCCTTTCATCCGGAGACCAATGGTCAGACTGAACGTCTTAACCAATCCGTTGAGCAATATCTCAGATGTTATGTTTCTGATAACCAACATGTGTGGGCCAGATTCCTGTCTCTGGCTGAATTTGCAATTAATAATCGTGTTAATTCATCCTCTGGGATGTCGCCGTTTTTCTGCAATATGGGTTTTCATCCACGCTTTAGCTCCTTTTCCCCATCTGCGTCGGTTGTCCCAGAGGTCAATGATTTTTCTCAAGAACTGTGCACAGTTTGGGCACAGGTTCAGTCGAACCTGGAAAAGGCCCAAGGAGTTCAAAAAGCTAAGGCTGATAGAAAACGTTCTAAGGGTGTGAATTTTAAGGTTGGGGATAAGGTATGGTTATCGACTAAAAATCTCAACATGAGGGTACCATCCTATAAGTTTGCACCTCGCTTCATTGGTCCTTACAGGATCACCAAGGTGATCAATCCGGTTTCTTTTAGGTTATGTTTACCCGACTCCCTTCGTGTTCATAATGTTTTTCATGTGTCTTTGCTCAAACGTTATGTTGCTCCCGTTGGTCCTGAGGAACAGTCTCCGCCTCCGGTTGAGGTAGCAGGACAAATGGAGCATGAGATTGCCAGAATTGTGGATGTGAGAAGGGTCCGGAATTCCTTCCAGTACCTCGTACATTGGAAGGGGTTCGGTCCTGAGGACAGGTCTTGGGTACCGTTGACCAGGATGCATGCAGACTCGCTCATCCGAAAGTTCCATCTGCAGCATCCCGATAAGCCTGCTCCCGCTGGTAAGGGTCCGGTGGCCCCTCGTGAAGGGGGGGGTACTGTCACGCGAGGTCGGCGTCGCGCTCCCTCTGCACGACGTCGCCGGACCTCTCCGCCCCCTAGAGACGAGCAATAGGGAATTGAAGTGCTGGTCTTGTCAGCCAGCACTTCATGAGTTAATTCTCTGTTTGGGTTTAGCCATGTGGTGCTGATCACACCACATGGCTACTTTACATATTGTTTGGACAGCTTGCTCCGCCTCAGGTCATGTGATGCTGGCCACATCACATGATCCTGGGCGGGCTATTTAAAGATGGCAACTGCCTCACTCAGATGCCTGTGATTAGTCTTCTGAGATCAGTGCTGTGTGTTGGACCTTGCTTTTGGATTATTGGTATATTGGATTTTGGCTTTGGACTTAGACTACGCTTTTGTGATTCCCCTCGGTATTTGACATGACCTCCTGTTCTTGACTTGGCTTGCTGACGATTCTGCTATTGTGTTTGTTTCTGTCTGTGTTCGTCTTTCCCTGTGTTCCCTTTCCCACCCTGTGCACGTACTCAGCATAGGGACCGTCTCCAAGTTACGGTTTTGTCGCCTAGGGCATCTACTGTAAGTAGGCAGGGAAAGAGGTGGGGTTCAGACAGGGCACACTATCCCTTGTTTCCCTGTCGTGACAGACACTTCATTGATCTCCCGACAACTTGGATAATCCGGACCGGGATGGACAGATATAAAAGACAGCGCTGCAAGGTAAGAGACTTTATCTTACAATATATCTGTGCCTCCCTGACCGGTTGTCTGGCTCGAGGGATTGTTAAAGGAACGTAAGTATAAAGTCCTTTTACAGTCGCGTTCATATTGATAAAGAACCTTGAAAGTTGATAATACCTATGATTGTTGGGTTTAGTTTCTGATCATGAGTAACTTTGGGATGTTTTTGGTCTGGTTTTAGGAGTCACGGTATACGTCTTGTTTGTTCTTTACTGGGTTTGCAAAATTGCAGAACATTATAAAAAGGAAAAAGTCAGGGACAAAGTAAACTATATGATTATACTTGGGAAGCTTTGTTGGGACTGAGGAAAATAAACCTCAGAAACAGAGTACATGAAGTGGTAAAGCTCTGTTTGGAACTGAGGGGAAAATAGACATCTGAATTGTGTTACTTTCTATAGTTGATCTGGTTGGTACAGTTGAAGAGCAATGGAGAATAATTTCAGTATACCCGAAGGTTATAAGACAGCCAAAACATTGGTGAAGGAGTGCTGGAGAAGGCAGAGATGAAGTACGGGAATCTTAACCCTAAGAGTACTAGTACGTTGGTACTCTGATTTAGGGAGACAGCTCTGAGGAAGGTAGTCTGGGAAAGATTCAGGACTCATTGTGGTTGGATAAAGGATCATGGATGTGAAGAAATGGTTGATACATGGATAAAGGTAGCTCATGAGGTTGAAACTGATGGGTGGAGAGGAGAAGTTGTGCAAGTCAGATTGTTGTATACTCAGAAACAGCAATGTGAGAAGTCTGGAGAAACGCCACCTCCATACCCCCTAGCCAATGCAGCCACCAGACAGTCCAGGAGTGGACCAGCGGGATGGACGAGTAATGTCTGTGGAAATAAGAACTCAGACTGGACTAAAACTTGTAAAGTTTGTGGGGCACGTTGACCCCAGAAACCAGCAGGCATTTGTCCTGTATTGACTAAGACTAGAATCCTACCTGCTCAGACACCCAAACCAGACACCACGGACACATCCACCCTATGGCTCCCGAAGCCCCAGGACCGTTAGGACAGTGTGGTTACTTTACTGTGACAGAATATCACCCTTAGGGTCCTAAAGACCTATTAGGACTGTTGACTAAACTCCCAGACCCCTGATGAGACCAATGCCCACTGCCAGGATGTTACAGCAAATTCAGGCGACATACAGAGCCACTTGGGCTGACCTGAAGGACTTGATGAAACTAGGGGGATCACAGTATCAGGTTGTCAACCCTTTCCTGACTAAACATAGGAGGAGGGCTTTTGAATATTTGTCTCTAGAAGACTTTACCATCAGGAGCAGAGTTTGTCTGAGTTTTCACAGAATGGGCAAAGGGAAAGAAAAGTTGAGAGTTCCAGAAATCTAAAAGACGTAATTCAGGGACCTCAAGAGACAGTGTAGACGTATGCAGCTGGACTGCGGACCATTTGGACTGACATGGGGTGGGATCAGACTGGACTAATGGGTGAGACAGTACGGTTGTCACCCAATTATTAAAAAAAACAAAAAACAAAACCTGCCAGAACCTCTTTTAGGGACTGATGTTTTACAAGCACTGGGAGCCCACATACACTTTGATCCCAATGGCACTACCCATGTAGATTTTTGGGGCCCCAGAAGAAGTATTATGTCCCTTAATAGCGACACTGGCCCTGCCTGAGACTGAACCATCAGAATTAACCCTTGTAGACGAGGTGTTCTTGAGGTGGTAACGGAGGATTTGTGGGCAAAATCTAACACAGACATTGGAAGACTCCTCGTGTCTCCGGCTACGGTGTATTTTAAGCCAGGATGTCAGCCCCCTCAAGTGAAGCAGTGCCCCCTCAGTCATGCCCAGGAGATAGCAGTGGCCAGTCACATTGATTATTTCCTCCAAGCCGGTATTTTGGTAAAAACAGTATCTACCAATAATACCCCGCTGTTCCCAATAAAGAAGAAACCAGATAAGGGACAGCCTGTTACAGGATGGTTCATGATCTTAGAGAAGTTAACAAGGTGACAGTTTTACAAAATCCAATAGTGCCAAACCCACATACCTTACTGTCACAAGTTCCATCC
The DNA here is from genome assembly GCA_900303285.1 of Rhinella marina. Classification (NCBI taxonomy): domain Eukaryota; kingdom Metazoa; phylum Chordata; class Amphibia; order Anura; family Bufonidae; genus Rhinella; species Rhinella marina. Next base: position 41,761 of record ONZH01027285.1, read on the forward strand.
ACTGCTACGTGTCTCACAGTGATAGACCTGGCAGATGCCTTCTTCAGTGTCTCGCTGCATTCTGACTGTCAGTATCTGTTTGCCTTTACATCTAATGGTAACCAGTATACCTGGACAGTCCTGCCGCAGGGGGCTCAGAACTCCCCACCATGTATACACAGGCTCTGCAATCTGTCCTTACGTGGATGATTGGCTCCTGTGTGCTGAAGACAATGAGACTTGCTGTGAAACAACTATATCTCTCTTAATTTTCCTCCATCAGAACGGGTGTAAAAGCCTCAAAGCAGAAGCTGCAGTTTTGTAGAAACAAGGTTGTATTCTTAGGACGCTGTCTCTCCCATGCAGCTCATCACTTAACCCCAAAGAGGAAGGAGGCAGTGGAGAAAGAATACAAGTGTCTAAAGGAGCACAAAACCTGTGGGTGTTTTTGGGGCTGGTGTCATACTGTCGCCCCTGGATCAGGCAGGCCTCCATGTTAATGTTGCCTCTGTATGATTGTCTGTCATCTGACCCATTTCACCTGACAGAAGAGGCAGTGAATAATTTTCATACATTGAAGCTGTGCATAACCTCAGCACCGGCCCTGGGTATTCCAAAATATGACGAGGAATTTCAGCTGTTTTGCTCAGAAATGCAGGGTCACAATATGATTGTGATGACTCAGAAACATGGTGACCGCCAGTGGCATACTTTTCTGCCAGATTATATCCTGTCGCCAGAGGTGCCCCCCTCCTGTGTCAGGGCAGTAGCGGCAGTGCAGGCAATGATAGAAAAAGCTTCTGAAATTGTGTTAGACTACCCGGTGACTGTACAAACACCTCATGATATTCAGGCACATTTCTATGGCCAGGCAACTTAGACTCCAGTGTGCACTCTTTATGGTACTCATGCTACTCTGAATCCTGCTACTATGTTGCCGATTACAGATTCAGAAATGGGGGAGGGAGGTTTACCAGAACTTTTAACCAATCTTGTTGAACATGACTGCGTACAATTAATACAGCAGGAAACATTTGGTTTTGAACATGTTCATGAAAACCCCCTTAATAACCCTGATTTTGAGTATTTTGTAGATGGAAGCCGATTCCACACTGGATATGCAGTGGTCACACAGCATGAGGTAGGGACAGCTGAACCATTGCCACCTCACAAGTCAGTGCAAGAGGTGGAGCTGAAGGCACTCACTGAGGCATGTAAATTGGCCAAGGGGAAGAAGGTGAACATCTATAGACTCAAGGTATGCTTTTTGTAGTGCACATGAATATGGACCTATTTGGCGGGCTAGAGACTTTCTAACATCAGGCCAGCCTATAAAGAATAAAGACTCTGTACTAGAACTTATGGACTCTCTGTCGTTACCAGAGAAGGTTGCTATTATTAAGGTAAAGGCTCATACAAGATGTACCACGGTGGAAGCAAAAGGCAATGATTGAGTAGACAAGGCGGCCAAACAAGCTGCACTCCAGCCACTAAATGCTGACGCCACCCTGGTGAGAGCCTTGAGACCTGAGGACATTTCAGTAAGTACATTTCAGAGAATGCTTAAACAAGCCCCTCCTGAGGAAAAAGAACAAGGGGCCAAACATGGAATTTGTAGAAACAAGGACAAAATTTGTCTACCACGCCCTCTATACCCAGCTATGGCTCAGTAGGCCCCCGGGCCCACTCACCTATCAGAAGGTGCCATGGTAAGTGTGGTTAATGCAGGGTGGATTGCTCCAGGATTTTCTACAGTAGCCGCTTGGTTTGTACAAGGATGTATGGTCTGTGCACTGAATAATCCCAGTCAAGTGGTGAAGACTCCAAGCAAGCACAACCCCGAGGCCACTTTACCCTTTCCAGAGACTGTAGATAGACTTTATACAACTGCCTAAGGTAGGAGTATATGAGCTTGTCCTTGTGTGTGTTGATCTCTTTTCAGGGTGGCTAGCATCAAAGGCAAATGCAAAGAACACAGCAAAGAAACTGGTCAGTGATCTGGTGTGCAGGTATGGTATCCCCGAAGTTATTGAATCAGGAGTTCCCCAGATTAGGATTGTATTTTCCGCAACAATTGCAAATGAACATTGATAGCCTAAAAAGCTACGTGTGGGCCCTCACAAAAGGCTTGAGAACACCCATAAAAAAAGTGTTTGCTTCCCTTCCAGATTCAGTAGAAGGAACACACAGTCTGAAACCAGGAGACTGGTGGTGATAAAAAGACATGTGAGAAAAGGTCTGGATCCCAGATTTGATGGTTCTTTCCAAGTCCTGTTGACTACTCATACAACAGTAAAGGTTGAAGGAAACACTTCTCACTGCAAGAATGTTCCGACGCCCAAGGATGAAGATCCTCCTGCTGACAGTGGCTCTGACCTTGAGTGTGTCAGCAGTATTTCATCCACTGAATGATGAATGGGACAATGCTTTCAATGACACTGACAGTAGAATTAAGGACTGCTGGATCCGTACTCACAGTCCCGTGAGTTCAAGAACTGTGCCTTATCTGGCAATCCCTCTGACCTTTAAACAACTTGTTCATATGTCTTGTTAGCAGTTTGTCTCACAAAGAAGACCAGGGCCTGATGATCAAAAGTATAATAGTAATATACGCTATGATGAAGCTTATGTTTATGTGCGCCAACAGGTTCTGTACCAAAAGGAGAAATACCAGGATTATTGAGAAGTCTTGGGAACTGCATCGATACCTGGGAGGGAATCTGGTCTCCGGCTGGCGGTTGGGCCTATCCCAGCTGAAGTACCTCTGGGTTAGGATGTCAGTTCCAAGATATCTCAAAATGGAGGAATTGTGAGGGATGAGAATCCATTTTGAATCAGAACTCAATCTTATGAACCTAAGATTAATTTGAAAGAAGAAGTTTCTATGTTTCTGATAACTTACTTAAAGGAAATAGCAGAGCTAAATATATATGATGTTTTAGACATAGAAACCACTTCCTCTGTAAAAGACACATATTAACCTGTTGTTACAAACACATGACCTCTTTACTTGATACACTGTAAATCTTTACCTTATTTGGTTACAGAACATATGAAACTGAACAGATAAAAAGGAACGTGCTCTGTCAATAAACAGGAATATCTGATTCAGCTGAACAAGTCTGTGCCGGTTTCCTCTGAGCGCTCAAAAATTATTATTAATTTGGGACCGCGACAATCATAGAGAAGGGGGGTTTGCCCCAACAAACCCTTCTCTCTGCTCACCAAGCATAGCATTGTACATTGCATAGTGGCTGTGCTTAGTATTGCAGTTCAGCCCCATTCACTTCAATGGGGATGAACTGTGCCTAAACCATGTGACCACTGAACTTGACGTCACGTGGCCTAGGCAAAACTACAAGAAGGCTGTAGCACTACTGCAAGTGCCGATGCCTTCTCAAAGGGGTACCAGGTTAAAAAATAATACCAGTTAAAAAATAATAGAAAACCAGCTTATCTATCACTTATCTGTCGGCCAAGAAAATTGCCAAACTGCATTATGTGAGTGCCATGACAGCTGGAAGAATACTAAATGAAGTCCGTCCATCTATACTAAAGCAAAGAGGTGAATGTCCAGGCAAAATATTGGAGTCAACAAGTTAGCTCATAGAAAGGTCTATCAGTTCTGGCGCGATAAACACAGCAGTGGAGGTGGCTTCGTAATAGTGAGATCACAGACATCCACGCAAGTAACAGTAGAAGATTGGAAACTAGTGATTTGGAGCAATGAGACGAAATTCAGTAGACTGGGCGATGATGGGTACAAATGGGTCTGGAAGAAACAAGGCAAAGGAGGCTAACGGATCGAGAAATTGAAGAAACTGTCAAGTTCAGTGGAGGAAGCCTGATGATATGGGTTGTCTTACAGCCAAGGTCGTTGGATACTTGACCAGGATCTATGGTGGTATCAGTGCTGAGCTAATGTATATTTGAGTATCCTACAAAACAAGTTACTTCATATACTCAAATACTATGGGTATGAAACGTCCAGAGGATAACAAGCTGAGCTGGATGGACAGGTGTCTTTTTTCAGCATTACAAACTATGTTACTGTATTACGCTGTGTCTTTTCTGCACAAAAAGTGCACATCATTTGCAACATGTGTAGGTAGCCTCATAGTCTCTACAGAAATTATTTCACACTGGCATTTTCCACCACACAAAACATCCTTTTTTCATACCTTATGCAGTTTTTATGGCATTTTTAGCTCTTTTTCTGAATTACTGTATGGACCAGTTTTTTTTCTAGTGCTTTCCCCCTATAGATAAGGAAATGTCCAAATGACAGAAAACAAATATGTCAAAAGCTTCAGCATGCTGTGTTTTTCAAAAGATGCCAGTGACCAAAGGACACCAATTAATTAACAAAAACGTCATCTAGTAAAAAAAAAATACAGTTGTGTCCTGCTCTTAAAAATTCTGGTAGACCTTAAAATAGCACAAAAATAGCATTAAAAACCTTTATGTGAGCAGTAGCACACCCTTGAAGGGGTTTTCCAGATCTGAAAAAAATGGTCCTATAATAAAAGAACAGTTACTTATGTGCCATTCCAGCTCTGGAGCTCTGGGCTCTCTGGGCTCTGTTTACTGTGCTGCAAAAATGATTTGGTCAGCCACCTGGGCCTGTCCCCCAGATATTTTAGAACCCTAGCAACTCCCCTGGAATGGACAAATCTGCCTGAACGAAAGGTTATAATTAGTCACCACTAGAGATGAGCGAGCACTAAAATGCTCGGGTGCTCGTTATTCGAGTCGAATTTTTCCCGATGCTCGGGTGCTCGTTTCGAATAACGAACCCCATTGAAGTCAATGGGACACTCAAGCATTTTTTGCAGGGGACCAAGGCTCTGCCTAGGGAAGGCTGGGTGAAAATCTGGAAACCTCAGAAAATGATGGAAACACCATGGAAATGGACAGGAACCAGCAGGGGCAGCATGCATGGATGCCTCTGATGCTGCCTAATGCCACCATTAACCCAAATTCTCAGGCAAAAGCCAGGTGGTGACCCTCAAGGCAATTGTGCTCACCCAGAACATAAAAATTTATCGTGGCCCAGTATGGCTGTGACTACAGAGTGACCGAGTTACAGTGCAGGAGCAGGCGAAGCACATAAAAATGTATTGAGGCCCTGTATGGCTGTGACTACAGAGTGACCGAGTTACACTGCAGGAGCAGGCGAAGAACATAAAAATTGATTATGGCCCTGTATGGCTGTGACTACAGAGTGACCGAGTTACAGTGCGGGAGCAGGTGAAGAACATAAAAATTTATCAGTGGCCCTAGTATGGCTGTGACTCAGAGTGACCGAGTTACATGTGGCAGGAGCAGGCCGAAGCACATAAAAATTTATCGTGGCCCTGTATGGCTGTGACTACACAGTGACCGGTCTACTTATGTGCAGGAGCAGGCGAAGCCACTTAAAAATTTATCGAGGCCCTATATGGCTTATGACTACAGAGTCACCCGAGCTTACAGTGCAGGAGCAGGCGCAAGCACAGTAAAATTTAATCATTGGCCGTATAGGCTGTGACTACAGAGTGACCGAAGTTAACAGTGGGCAGGAGTTAGGCGAAGCACCATAAAAATTTATTGAGGCACCTGTATGGGCTGTGACTCACAGAGAGACCGAGTTACAGTGCAGGAGCAGGCCGAGAGCCACATAAAAATTTGTCCGAGGGCCGCCCTGTATGGCTGTGGACTACAGAGGTGACCGATTAACACTGGCAGGGATAAGGCAGACACAAAAAAATTTATCGTGGCCCTGTATGGCTGTGACTACAGAGTGACCGAGTTACAGTGCAGGAGCAGGCGAAGCACATAAAAATTTATCGAGGCCCTGTATGGCTGTGACTACAGAGTGACCGAGTTACAGTGCAGGAGCAGGCGAAGCACATAAAAATTTATCGTGGCCCTGTATGGCTGTGACTACAGAGTGACCGAGTTACAGTGCAGGAGCAGGCGAAGCACATAAAAATTTATCGTGGCCCTGTATGGCTGTGACTACAGAGTGACCGAGTTACAGTGCAGGAGCAGGCGAAGCACATAAAAATTTATCGTGGCCCTGTATGGCTGTGACTACAGAGTGACCGAGTTACAGTGCAGGGAGCAGGCGAAGCACATAAAAATTTATCGTGGCCCTGTATGGCTGTGACTACAGAGTGACCGAGTTACAGTGCAGGAGCAGGCGAAGCACATAAAAATTTATCGAGGGCCTGTATGGCTGTGACTACAGAGTGACCGAGTTACAGTGCAGGAGCAGGCGAAGCACATAAAAATTTATCGTGGCCCTGTATGGCTGTGACTACAGAGTGACCGAGTTACAGTGCAGGAGGAGCAGGCGAAGCACATAAAAATTTATCGTGGCCCTGTATGGCTGTGACTACAGAGTGACCGAGTTACAGTGCAGGAGCAGGCGAAGCACATAAAAATTTATCGTGGCCCTGTATGGCTGTGACTACAGAGTGACCGAGTTACAGTGCAGGAGCAGGCGAAGCACATAAAAAATTTATCGTGGCCCTGTATGGCTGTGACTACAGAGTGACCGAGTTACAGTGCAGGAGCAGGCGAAGCACATAAAAATTTATCGAGGCCCTGTATGGCTGTGACTACAGAGTGACCGAGTTACAGTGCAGGAGCAGGCGAAGCACATAAAAATTTATCGTGGCCCTGTATGGCTGTGACTACAGAGTGACCGAGTTACAGTGCAGGAGCAGGCGAAGCACATAAAAATTTATCGTGGCCCTGTATGGCTGTGACTACAGAGTGACCGAGTTACAGTGCAGGAGCAGGCGAAGCACATAAAAAATTTATCGTGGCCCTGTATGGCTGTGACTACAGAGTGACCGAGTTACAGTGCAGGAGCAGGCGAAGCACATAAAAATTTATCGAGGCCCTGTATGGCTGTGACTACAGAGTGACCGAGTTACAGTGCAGGAGCAGGCGAAGCACATAAAAATTTATCGTGGCCCTGTATGGCTGTGACTACAGAGTGACCGAGTTACAGTGCAGGAGCAGGCGAAGCACATAAAAATTTATCGTGGCCCTGTATGGCTGTGACTACAGAGTGACCGAGTTACAGTGCAGGAGCAGGCGAAGCACATAAAAATTTATCGTGGCCCTGTATGGCTGTGACTACAGAGTGACCGAGTTACAGTGCAGGAGCAGGCGAAGCACATAAAAATTTATCGTGGCCCTGTATGGCTGTGACTACAGAGTGACCGAGTTACAGTGCAGGAGCAGGCGAAGCACATAAAAAATTTATCGAGGCCCTGTATGGCTGTGACTACAGAGTGACCGAGTTACAGTGCAGGAGCAGGCGAAGCACATAAAAATTTATCGAGGGCCCTGTATGGCTGTGACTACAGAGTGACCGAGTTACAGTGCAGGAGCAGGCGAAGCACATAAAAATTTATCGTGGCCCTGTATGGCTGTGACTACAGAGTGACCGAGTTACAGTGCAGGAGCAGGCGAAGCACATAAAAATTTATCGTGGCCCTGTATGGCTGTGACTACAGAGTGACCGAGTTACAGTGCAGGGAGCAGGCGAAGCACATAAAAAAATTTATCGTGGCCCTGTATGGCTGTGACTACAGAGTGACCGAGTTACAGTGCAGGAGCAGGCGAAGCACATAAAAATTTATCGAGGGCCCTGTATGGCTGTGACTACAGAGTGACCGAGTTACAGTGCAGGAGCAGGCGAAGCACATAAAAATTTATCGTGGCCCTGTATGGCTGTGACTACACAACAGAGTGACCGAGTTACCAGTGGTCAGGAGCAGGCGAAGCACATAAAAATTTATCGTGGCCCTGTATGCTGTGACTACAGAGTGACCGAGTTACAGTGCAGGAGCAGGCAAGCATCATAAAAATTTATCGAGGCCCTGTATGGCTGTGACTACAGAGTGACGCGAGTTACAAGTGCAGGAGCAGGCCAAGCACATAAAATTTATCGAGGCCCTGTATGGCTTGTGACTACAGAGTGACCGAGTTACAGTGCAGGAAGCAGGCGAAGCACATAAAAAATTTATCGTGCCCTGTATGGCTGTGACTACAGAGTGACCGAGTTACAGTGCGGGAGCAGGCGAAGCACATAAAATTTTCGAGGCCCTGTATGGCTGTGACTACAGAGTGACCGAGTTACAGTGCAGGAGCAGGCGAAGCAACATAAAAATTTATCGAGGCCCTGTATGGCTGTGACTACAGAGTGACCGAGTTACAGTGCAGGAGCAGGCGAAGCACATAAAAATTTATCGTGGCCCTGTATGGCTGTGACTACAGAGTGACCGAGTTACAGTGCAGGAGCAGGCGAAGCACATAAAAAATTTATCGTGGCCCTGTATGGCTGTGACTACAGAGTGACCGAGTTACAGTGCAGGAGCAGGCGAAGCACATAAAAATTTATCGTGGCCCTGTATGGCTGTGACTACAGAGTGACCGAGTTACAGTGCAGGAGCAGGCGAAGCACATAAAAATTTATCGTGGCCCTGTATGGCTGTGACTACAGAGTGACCGAGTTACAGTGCAGGAGCAGGCGAAGCACATAAAAAATTTATCGTGGCCCTGTATGGCTGTGACTACAGAGTGACCGAGTTACAGTGCAGGGAGCAGGCGAAGCACATAAAAATTTATCGTGGCCCTGTATGGCTGTGACTACAGAGTGACCGAGTTACAGTGCAGGAGCAGGCGAAGCACATAAAAATTTATCGTGGCCCTGTATGGCTGTGACTACAGAGTGACCGAGTTACAGTGCAGGAGCAGGCGAAGCACATAAAAAATTTATCGTGGCCCTGTATGGCTGTGACTACAGAGTGACCGAGTTACAGTGCAGGAGCAGGCGAAGCACATAAAAATTTATCGTGGCCCTGTATGGCTGTGACTACAGAGTGACCGAGTTACAGTGCAGGAGCAGGCGAAGCACATAAAAATTTATCGTGGCCCTGTATGGCTGTGACTACAGAGTGACCGAGTTACAGTGCAGGAGCAGGCGAAGCACATAAAAAATTTATCGAGGCCCTGTATGGCTGTGACTACAGAGTGACCGAGTTACAGTGCAGGAGCAGGCGAAGCACATAAAAATTTATCGTGGCCCTGTATGGCTGTGACTACAGAGTGACCGAGTTACAGTGCAGGAGCAGGCGAAGCACATAAAAATTTATCGAGGCCCTGTATGGCTGTGACTACAGAGTGACCGATTTACATTGCAGGAGCAGGCAAAGCACATAAAAATTTATCGTGGCCCTCTATGGCTATGACTACAAAGTGACCGAGTTACAGAGCGGGAGGAGGCGAAGCACATAAAAATTTATCGTGGCCCTGTACGGCTGTGACTACAGAGTGACCGAGTTACAGTGCGGAGCAGGCGAAGCACAATAAAAATTTATTGTGGCCCTGTAATGGCTATGACTACAGAGTGACCGAGTTACAGTGCGGGAGCAGGAGAAGCACATAAAAATTTATCGAGGCCCTGTATGGCTGTGACTACAGAGTGACCGAATTACAGTGCGGGAGCAGGCGAAGCACGTAAAAATTTATCGAGGCCCTGTATGGCTGTGACTACAGAGTGACCGAGTTACACTGCAGGAGCAGACAAAGCACATAAAAATTTATCGTGGCCCTCTATGGCTTTGACTACAGAGTGACCGAGTTACAGTGCAGGAGCAGGCGAAGCATATAAAAATTTATCGAGGCCCTGTATGGCTGTGACTACAGAGTGACCGAATTAAAGTGCAGGAGCAGGCGAAGCACAAAAAAATTTATTGTGGCCCTGTATGGCTGTGACTACAGAGTGACCAAGTTACAATGCGGGAGCAGGCGAAGCACATAAAAATTTATCGTGGCCCTGTATGGCTGTGACTACAGAGTGACCGAGTTACAGTGCGGGAGCAGGCGAAGCACATAAAAATTTATCGAGGCCCGGTATGGCTGTGACTACAGAGTGACCGAGTTACACTGCAGGAGCAGGCGAGGAACATAAAAATTTATCGAGGCCCAGTATGGCTTTGACTACAGAGTGACCGAGTTACAGTGCAGGAGCAGGCGAAGCACATAAAAATTTATCGTGGCCCTGTATGGCTATGACTACAGAGTGACCGAGTTATAGTGCAGAGCAGGCGAAGCACATAAAAATTTATCGTGGTCCTGTATGACTGTGACTACAGAGTGACCGAGTTACAGTGCAGGAGCAGGCGAAGCACATAAAAATTTATCGTGGCCCTGTATGGCTGTGACTACAGAGTGACCGAGTTACAGTGCAGGAGCAGGCGAAGCACATAAAAATTTATCGTGGCCCTGTATGGCTGTGACTACAGAGTGACCGAGTTACAGTGCAGGAGCAGGCGAAGCACATAAAAATTTATCGTGGCCCTGTATGGCTGTGACTACAGAGTGACCGAGTTACACAGTGCAGGAGCAGGCGAAGCACATAAAAATTTATCGTGGCCCTGTATGGCTGTGACTACAGAGTGACCGAGTTACAGTGCAGGAGCAGGCGAAGCACATAAAAATTTATCGTGGCCCTGTATGGCTGTGACTACAGAGTGACCGAGTTACAGTGCAGGAGCAGGCGAAGCACATAAAAAATTTATCGTGGCCCTGTATGGCTGTGACTACAGAGTGACCGAGTTACAGTGCAGGAGCAGGCGAAGCACATAAAAATTTATCGTGGCCCTGTATGGCTTTGACTACAGAGTGACCGAGTTACAGTGCAGGAGCAGGCAAAGCACATAAAAATTTATCGTGGCCCTGTATGGCTGTGACTACAGAGTGACCGATTAACAGTGCAGGAGCAGGCGAAGCACATAAAAATTTATCGAGGCCCTGTATGGCTGTGACTACAGAGTGACCGAGTTACAATGCAGGAGCAGGCGAAGCACATAAAAATTTAGCGTGACCCTGTATGGCTGTGACTACAGAGTGACCGAGTTACAGTGCAGGGAGCAGGCGAAGCACATAAAAAATTTATCGAGGCCCTGTATGGCTGTGACTACAGAGTGACCGAGTTTACAGTGCAGGAGCAGGCGAAGCAACATAAAAAATTTATTCGTGGCCCTGTATGCTGTGACTACAGAGTGACCGAGTTACAGTGCAGGAGCAGGCGAAGCACATAAAAAATTTATCGTGGCCCTGTATGGCTGTGACTACAGAGTGACCGAGTTACAGTGCAGGAGCAGGCGAAGCACATAAAAATTTATCGTGGCCCTGTATGGCTGTGACTACAGAGTGACCGAGTTACAGTGCAAGAGCAGGCGAAGCACATAAAAAATTTATCGAGGCCTGTATGGCTGTGACTAACAGAGTGACCGAGTTACAGTGCAGGAGCAGGCGAAGCACATAAAAATTTATCGAGGCCTGTATGGCTGTGACTAACAGAGTGACCGAGTTACACTGCAGGAGCAGCGAAGCACAATAAAAATTTATCGTAGCCCTGTATGGCTGTGACTACAGAGTGACCGAGTTACAGTGCAGGAGCAGGCGAAGCACATAAAAATTTATTGTGGCCCTGTATGGCTGTGACTACAGAGTGGCCGAGTTACAGTGCAGGAGCAGGCGAAGCACATAAAAATTTATCGAGGCCCTGAATGGCTGTGACTACAGAGTGACCGAGTTACAGTGCAGGAGCAGGCGAAGCACATAAAAATTTATCGAGGCCCTGTATGGCTTTGACTACAGAGTGACCGAGTTACAGTGCAGGAGCAGGCGAAGCACATAAAAATTTATCGTGGCCCTGTATGGCTGTGACTACAGAGTGACCGAGTTACAGTGCAGGAGCAGGCGAAGCACATAAAAATTTATCGTGGCCCTGTATGGCTGTGACTACAGAGTGACCGAGTTACAGTGCAGGAGCAGGCGAAGCACATAAAAATTTATCGTGGCCCTGTATGGCTGTGACTACAGAGTGACCGAGTTACAGTGCAGGAGCAGGCGAAGCACATAAAAATTTATCGTGGCCCTGTATGGCTGTGACTACAGAGTGACCGAGTTACAGTGCAGGAGCAGGCGAAGCACATAAAAATTTATCGAGGCCCTGTATGGCTGTGACTACAGAGTGACCGAGTTACAGTGCAGGAGCAGGCGAAGCACATAAAAATTTATCGTGGCCCTGTATGGCTGTGACTACAGAGTGACCGAGTTACAGTGCAGGAGCAGGCGAAGCACATAAAAATTTATCGTGGCCCTGTATGGCTGTGAACTACAGAGTGACCGAGTTACACTGCGGGAGCAGGCAAAGCACATAAAAATTTATCGTGGCCCTGTATGGCTGTGACTACAGAGGACCGAGTTACAGTGCGGGAGCAGGCGAGCACATAAAAATTTATCGAGGCCCGTATGGCTGTGACTACAGAGTGACGAGTTACACTGCAGGAGCAGGCCGAAGGCACATAAAAATTTATCGATGGCCCCTGTATGGCTGTGACTACAGAGTGACCGAGTTACAGTGCGGGAGCAGGCGAAGCACATAAAAATTTATCGTGGCCCTGTATGGCTGTGACTTACAGAGTGACCGAGTTTACAGTGCGGGAGCAGGCGAAGCACATAAAAATTTATTGTGGCCCTGTATGGCTGTGACTACAGAGTGACCGAGTTACAGTGCAGAGCAGGCGAAGCACATAAAAATTTATCGTGGCCCTGTATGCTGTGACTACAGAGTGACCGAGTTACAGTGCAGGAGCAGGCGAAGCACATAAAAATTTATCGTGGCCCTGTATGGCTGTGACTACAGAGTGACCGAGTTACAGTGCAGGAGCAGGCGAAGCACATAAAAATTTATCGTGGCCCTGTATGGCTGTGACTACAGAGTGACCGAGTTACAGTGCAGGAGCAGGCGAAGCACATAAAAAATTTATCGTGGCCCTGTATGGCTGTGACTACAGAGTGACCGAGTTACAGTGCAGGAGCAGGCGAAGCACATAAAAATTTATCGAGGCCCTGTATGGCTGTGACTACAGAGTGACCGAGTTACAGTGCAGGAGCAGGCGAAGCACATAAAAATTTATCGTGGCCCTGTATGGCTGTGACTACAGAGTGACCGAGTTACAGTGCAGGAGCAGGCGAAGCACATAAAAATTTATCGTGGCCCTGTATGGCTGTGACTACAGAGTGACCGAGTTACAGTGCAGGAGCAGGCGAAGCACATAAAAATTTATCGTGCCCCTGTATGGCTGTGACTACAGAGTGACCGAGTTACAGTGCAGGAGCAGGCGAAGCACATAAAAATTTATCGTGGCCCTGTATGGCTGTGACTACAGAGTGACCGAGTTACAGTGCAGGAGCAGGCGAAGCACATAAAAATTTATCGTGGCCCTGTATGGCTGTGACTACAGAGTGACCGAGTTACAGTGCAGGAGCAGGCGAAGCACATAAAAATTTATCGTGGCCCTGTATGGCTGTGACTACAGAGTGACCGAGTTACAGTGCAGGAGCAGGCGAAGCACATAAAAATTTATCGAGTGGCCCTGTATGGCTGTGACTACAGAGTGACCGAGTTACAGTGCAGGAGCAGGCGAAGCACATAAAAATTTATCGTGGCCCTGTATGGCTGTGACTACAGAGTGACCGAGTTACAGTGCAGGAGCAGGCGAAGCACATAAAAATTTATCGTGGCCCTGTATGGCTGTGACTACAGAGTGACCGAGTTACAGTGCAGGAGCAGGCGAAGCACATAAAAAATTTATCGTGGCCCTGTATGGCTGTGACTACAGAGTGACCGAGTTACAGTGCAGGAGCAGGCGAAGCACATAAAAATTTATCGTGGCCCTGTATGGCTGTGACTACAGAGTGACCGAGTTACAGTGCAGGAGCAGGCGAAGCACATAAAAATTTATCGTGGCCCTGTATGGCTGTGACTACAGAGTGACCGAGTTACAGTGCAGGAGCAGGCGAAGCACATAAAAATTTATCGTGGCCCTGTATGGCTGTGACTACAGAGTGACCGAGTTACAGTGCAGGAGCAGGCGAAGCACATAAAAATTTATCGTGGCCCTGTATGGCTGTGACTACAGAGTGACCGAGTTACAGTGCAGGAGCAGGCGAAGCACATAAAAATTTATCGTGGCCCTGTATGGCTGTGACTACAGAGTGACCGAGTTACAGTGCAGGAGCAGGCGAAGCACATAAAAATTTATCGTGGCCCTGTATGGCTGTGACTACAGAGTGACCGAGTTACAGTGCAGGAGCAGGCGAAGCACATAAAAATTTATCGAGGCCCTGTATGGCTTTGACTACAGAGTGACCGAGTTACAGTGCAGGAGCAGGCGAAGCACATAAAAATTTATCGAGGCCCTGTATGGCTGTGACAACAGAGTGACCGAGTTACAGTGCAGGAGCAGGCGAAGCACATAAAAATTTATCGAGGCCCTGTAAGGCTGTGACTACAGAGTGACCGAGTTACAGTGCAGGAGCAGGCGAGCACATTAAAAATTTATCGATGCCCTGTATGGCTGTGACTACAGAGTGACCGAGTTACAGTGCAGGAGCAGGCGAAGCACATAAAAAATTTATGTGGCCCTGTATGGCTGTGACTACAGAGTGACCGAGTTACAGTGCAGGAGCAGGCGAAGCACATAAAAATTTATCGTGGCCCTGTATGGCTGTGACTACAGAGTGACCGAGTTACAGTGCAGGAGCAGGCGAAGCACATAAAAATTTATCGTGGCCCTGTATGGCTGTGACTACAGAGTGACCGAGTTACAGTGCAGGAGCAGGCGAAGCACATAAAAATTTATCGTGGCCCTGTATGGCTGTGACTACAGAGTGACCGAGTTTACACTGCAGGAGCAGGCGAAGCACATAAAAATTTATCGTGGCCCTGTATGGCTTGTGACTACAGAGTGACCGAGTTACAGTGCAGGAGCAGGCGAAGCACATAAAAATTTATCGTGGCCCTGTATGGCTGTGACTACAGAGTGACCGAGTTACAGTGCAGGAGCAGGCGAAGCACATAAAAATTTATCGTGGCCCTGTATGGCTGTGACTACAGAGTGGACCGAGTTACAGTGCAGGAGCAGGCGAAGCACATAAAAAATTTATCGTGGCCCTGTATGGCTGTGACTACAGAGTGACCGAGTTACAGTGCAGGAGCAGGCGAAGCACATAAAAATTTATCGTGGCCCTGTATGGCTGTGACTACAGAGTGACCGAGTTACAGTGCAGGAGCAGGCGAAGCACATAAAAATTTATCGAGGCCCTGTATGGCTGTGGACTACAGAGTGACCGAGTTTACAGTGCAGGAGCAGCGAAGCACATAAAAATTTATTGTGGCCCTGTATGGCTGTGACTACAGAGTGACCGAATTACAGTGTCAGGAGCAGGCGAAGCACATAAAAAATTTATTGTGGCCCTGTATGGCTGTGACTACAGAGTGACCGAGTTACAATGCAGGAGCAGGCGAAGCACATAAAATTTATCGTGGCCCTGTATGGCTGTTGACTACAGAGTGACCGAGTTACAGTGCGGGAGCAGGCGAAGCACATAAATTTATCGAGGCCCTGTTGGCTGTGACTACAGAGTGACCGAGTTACAGTGCAGGAGCAGGCGAAGCACATAAAATTTATCGTGGCCCTGTATGGCTGTGACTACAAGAGTGACCGAGTTACAGTGCAGGAGCAGCGAAGCACATAAAAATTTATCGTGGCCCTGTATGGCTGTGACTACAGAGTGACCGAGTACAGTGCAGGAGCAGGCGAAAGCACATAAAAATTTATCGTGGCCCTGTATGGCTGTGACTACAGAGTGACCGAGTTTACACTGCAGAGCAGGCGAAGCACATAAAAATTTACGTGGCCCTGTATGGCTGTGACTACAGAGTGACCGAGTTACAAGTGCAGGAGCAGGCGAAGCACATAAAAATTTATCGTGGCCCTGTATGGCTGTGACTACAGAGTGACCGAGTTACAGTGCAGGAGCAGGCGAAGCACATAAAAATTTATCGTGACCCTGTATGGCTGTGACTACAGAGTGACCGAGTTTACACTGCAGGAGCAGGCGAAGCACATAAAAATTTATCGTGGCCCTGTATGGCTGTGACTACAGAGTGACCGAGTTACAGTGCAGGAGCAGGCGAAGCACATAAAAATTTATCGTGGCCCTGTATGGCTGTGACTACAGAGTGACCGAGTTACAGTGCAGGAGCAGGCGAAAGCACATAAAAATTTATCGTGGCCCTGTATGGCTGTGACTACAGAGTGACCGAGTTACAGTGCAGGAGCAGGCGAAGCACATAAAAATTTATCGTGGCCCTGTATGGCTGTGACTACAGAGTGACCGAGTTACAGTGCAGGAGCAGGCGAAGCACATAAAAATTTATCGTGGCCCTGTATGGCTGTGACTACAGAGTGACCGAGTTACAGTGCAGGAGCAGGCGAAGCACATAAAAATTTATCGTGGCCCTGTATGGCTGTGACTACAGAGTGACCGAGTTACAGTGCAGGAGCAGGCGAAGCACATAAAAAATTTATCGTGGCCCTGTATGGCTGTGACTACAGAGTGACCGAGTTACAGTGCAGGAGCAGGCGAAGCACATAAAAAATTTATCGTGGCCCTGTATGGCTGTGACTACAGAGTGACCGAGTTACAGTGCAGGAGCAGGCGAAGCACATAAAAATTTATCGTGGCCCTGTATGGCTGTGACTACAGAGTGACCGAGTTACAGTGCAGGAGCAGGCGAAGCACATAAAAATTTATCGTGTGGCCCTGTATGGCTGTGACTACAGAGTGACCGAGTTACAGTGCAGGAGCAGGCGAAGCACATAAAAATTTATCGTGGCCCTGTATGGCTGTGACTACAGAGTGACCGAGTTACAGTGCAGGAGCAGGCGAAGCACATAAAAATTTATCGTGGCCCTGTATGGCTGTGACTACAGAGTGACCGAGTTACAGTGCAGGAGCAGGCGAAGCACATAAAAATTTATCGTGGCCCTGTATGGCTGTGACTACAGAGTGACCGAGTTACAGTGCAGGAGCAGGCGAAGCACATAAAAATTTATCGTGGCCCTGTATGGCTGTGACTACAGAGTGACCGAGTTACAGTGCAGGAGCAGGCGAAGCACATAAAAATTTATCGTGGCCCTGTATGGCTGTGACTACAGAGTGACCGAGTTACAGTGCAGGAGCAGGCGAAGCACATAAAAAATTTATCGTGGCCCTGTATGGCTGTGACTACAGAGTGACCGAGTTACAGTGCAGGAGCAGGCGAAGCACATAAAAATTTAGTGGCCCTGTATGGCTGTGACTACAGAGTGACCGAGTTACAGTGCAGGAGCAGGCGAAGCACATTAAAAATTTATCGTGGCCCTGTATGGCTGTGACTACAGAGTGACCGAGTTACAGTGCAGGAGCAGGCGAAGCACATAAAAATTTATCGTGGCCCTGTATGGCTGTGACTACAGAGTGACCGAGTTACAGTGCAGGAGCAGGCGAAGCACATAAAAATTTATCGTGGGCCCTGTATGGCTGTGACTACAGAGTGACCGAGTTACAGTGCAGGAGCAGGCGAAGCACATAAAAATTTATCGTGGCCCTGTATGGCTGTGACTACAGAGTGACCGAGTTACAGTGCAGGAGCAGGCGAAGCACATAAAAATTTATCGTGGCCCTGTATGGCTGTGACTACAGAGTGACCGAGTTACAGTGCAGGAGCAGGCGAAGCACATAAAATTTATCGTGGCCCTGTATGGCTGTGACTACAGAGTGACCGAGTTACAGTGCAGGAGCAGGCGAAGCACATAAAAATTTATCGTGGCCCTGTATGGCTGTGACTACAGAGTGACCGAGTTACAGTGCAGGAGCAGGCGAAGCACATAAAAATTTATCGTGGCCCTGTATGGCTGTGACTACAGAGTGACCGAGTTACAGTGCAGGAGCAGGCGAAGCACATAAAAATTTATCGTGCCCTGTATGGCTGTGACTACAGAGTGACCGTTACACTGCAGGAGCAGGCGAAGCACATAAAAATTTATCGTGGCCCTGTATGGCTGTGACTACAGAGTGACC